>MJUU01020247.1:0-46659 GCA_002080025.1 Modiolus philippinarum
TAAGCTTCCGTTTTTGATATGTTTGGAAATGAGTACTTCTTTTTGGACAACTTTTGGATTATGGCTTTCCATATTGTTTGATTTTAATGCTGCTGATGAGAGGTTACTACTTGAAACACGTGTACAGCATAACGAAATTTACTATTTTTATGCAATTTCGGTATTTTTTGTATCATATTAATTTGGAACAATACAACTTTTCATATTCATGATGTATAGAACAATGCAGATATGATCCTACTACAAAACCTAACGTACAGTTTGTTGTTTCCGCTACTGGGTTTGACTTTACTACCGTAGTTGACGAGTTTAATACGACGGGTGTCTAATAAGAAGCGGGATATGCTTACTCGACCGGTGCACCGTATCTCAACCGCGGTTTAATTGGGTCAGTGTTGTTCATTTGTATGTGTGTGCGTGTGTGTGTGTGTTGATTTTTCTGTTCAGTGCTATACCCGTGTTATATCTTTATTTCTCTGTTTTTCCATTGTCCTTGAATTATTCGTTTCCAAATGATTTGATCTGCACTGACTGAAGAGACATGCGTTGTTGAAATGC
Source organism: Modiolus philippinarum (assembly GCA_002080025.1). Taxonomy (NCBI): domain Eukaryota; kingdom Metazoa; phylum Mollusca; class Bivalvia; order Mytilida; family Modiolidae; genus Modiolus; species Modiolus philippinarum. Next base: position 559 of record MJUU01020247.1, read on the forward strand.
GCATATGCAAAAACTAAATTTACAGTAAATTTTGTATTTTGTTATTTAGACGTACATTTCTGGTCCAATTACTTTGTACATATAGGTCCTGATGAATATATGCTGTTGTCTTAGAAAGTGGCTAGATAAAATTGTCAGAGTTTCATTTTCAAACGAGGGTTTTGATTATCGATTTTGAGTTATCGTTTAAAGGGGTAAACCTAAAATATGTTAGATAACTTTGTTTTGCATTGACCATGTAAATAGATAAAACAACGGCAGTAGAATACAGAAGGAAGGAACAAAGGGGTGATATTCACAAAAATCGAAGTCCAAAGACAGGGCAAAAACGAGAACACAGAAAACAATGACGTTAGACACAAAAACAATGACGCCAGACAGACACAAAGCACAGAACCAGAAACCACAACATTCAGAACAAAGGCACTCACAGTGTGAACTCCAGTGAAACTGAGAGTGACATCAGGTGCTCCGGAAGGCTAAGCATGTCCTGTTCTGTTAACAGCGACCGCCACACTGTGAGTGATTCAATCCGGGAAGCTCTGTTAACAGCGACCGCCACACTGTGAGTGATTCAATCCGGGAAAATGTCAAATGTCAAATGTTCAAATTTATGAACATATATTACGTAAAATACATTTTGTAATATAAGCAAAAATAATGTCCTGTGGGTTGAGCACCAGGGTTCATCACTTTATGAGGGGACTGGGCATACCCTTACACAAAATTAAGTAAACTATAAGCTATACACCAAGAAAATTTGTAGTTCCACTACATAACCCAATTTGTACAGTTTCAAAAACGAAAGAAGACATATTTATGGATTAAAATGGTAAAATAATTAACCAACGGAAAAAAGAATATCTCAGAAGCATTTTCCTGGGATGAAGATTGGAAAGTATCTACTGGCAGTTTATATAGTTTATTTTTGCATCCCTAACTCGATGTACGTCACGAAACAGAGAAAAGAATTTAATTATGTATTCATATAATCTGGGAAATATTCAATATTTCATCAAACACCGGTTAACCGGTTAATCGGTCGAAAGGTTTTCCGTATAACCGGTTACAGTGTATTTGTGAAATTGCCATCCCTAATTTTTTGTAAACTTATTTTATACTTAAAAAAAGACAAATGGATCAAACACGAGTTTTAACACACAGATAGCCAACTCCAGAACATACATAACATATTTACAAATTATCACACTTTTTTCAACAACATCTTAAATAGAGAGAAGCACGTTCATATAGACATCAACAAGATGTACTCAAAAATTAAAAACAACGGATCAAGAAATCGAATAAACCTAAATAATTAGACATTTGCAATTGAATATTAATAGAATAAGAAGGCTAAAAGAAAACACCTACAATCGCCTAAAACACAGGCACATGCCACAACATATCAAGCAACTGCACAAAAAAAAAACAAATAAAAGACAAAAGACAAAGGTGTACAACGCTTGGAACTCTGGACAGCTGGATTCGGTTTCCACGTTAGCAAAAGCCAGTGGTAGGTTTAAATCGATTTATGGGTACCAAAACCTCCGCTTTCTATAGGCTACTAAATACATAGGGAACTGACAGTCCATAAGAGGAAGCATCGCCCAATTTGTTATAAATCGGTAAATGTAATTCATTACCCGCAAATATAAAAAAGAAAGGAAATGGGGTAAATGTCAAGGAGACATCCCATATCCAGGTTAAAACGACCCAAAACAAAGCATGTTCATTTCAAAATAACAAGTTTCTTCGGTAAGATCTTATCAAATCACTTTTACACCCAAATTTAGATATATGCCAAACAACGGCAGTTGTTGCTTTTTCTTTCTTTGCAAGCTCTATTGACACAAATCGAAAAAATATTGAAAGCTTATGTCAAAAGGAATCAAAATAAACTTAAATCAGATAATTTATGGCCCTTTATACCTCTGAAAGAAACTAATTCTAAAAGAAAAACGGAAAAGATAAAAGGAAACACCACAAAAAATCTTATGGGTAACCGCTTGTTAATTTTTCATAAGGAATCTCAAAATCGACAGTATCCCATTAGGAGAAAAAATAAAAATTCTAAAGATTAGTTTTTTTTGTTCTGTTGGCCCTCATTTATCTTTTCAACGGTACAATGCTAAAGTATTGTTCAAAGTTGAGGAATATCCAATTTCTGCAAAGCATCCTTAATTTAGTCGTTTCCTTTATAACTTTTTGGTTATTTGTATTTGTAAATAACCAAAAGGTTCAATATTAAAGACGAAATTTTGATACTGGTTTTGCATGGTGAAGATATGCCATAGTCTTAAAACTTTGGTATATCTATATTTTGAATAAACTGGCAATGCCACCACTGTTAGATCAGGGGTCCCCGGTAAAGTAGTCAGACTTGTCTTAAAGAACATTTTACCTTTTGTTTGATGGAAAATATTTGTTTCATCATAATTCTAATCCTGGAGAATACTAAGACTTTAATCTGTGCACTGACCTCAGTGAATGTCCTCGGTACTGGATTAGCGGCGAGCACCCCTTGACCCTTCTTTCAAAATTACGTGTTGTCATATTCTCTCCTTTCAAGATTGTGGTCATTGAGTTAGTAGTCTACTTGTATTGGGTTTTATTCGCATGTTTACTAAACTATAGGGAAACAGGACAGATAAAGGGGAGGTTTGGGTACCCATAAACCGATTTAATCCTACCACTGGATTTTGCTAGTGCCAGTACCAAGTCCTGCTGTCCCAATTTCCTATCGTTGCTTACGTTTGTCTTTTGTCTTATTTTTGTTTTTCCTGTGTAGTTCCCTGCCAAATTGTAGCATGTCATTATAATTTCAGCCATTGTAAGTGTTTCCTGATGTCCCTTTTATTCCATTGGCCTCCTAACTCGAAATTTTTAAGGAGTACTTTTGTGGACAATGGATTTCCATATTATTTGAATGTAATGCTCCTGATGAGAGGAAATAGAGGTGCAGCATCTGTTTGCTGCGACTTGTTTTCGTTTCTAAAAGAACGTTTCTAAAATTTTAATATCGGAAGTTTTGAAAAGAATTGGAATTAAGTCAAGGACCGAAGCAATGGACAGTTGGGATCTAAAGAAGCAACTGAGAACTGAACCGTCAGTCTAAAACAAACGATCCAAGGACAATGGCAACGTCAGAAAAACAAAGAAACAAGGACATACATAGCATGAGCACGGTACAAAAAAGAAAATGAAGACACACATATACAAACATGAACAACACAGACCCAACAGACCCAACACAGACCCAATAAAAAACCATGGGTAAAATCAGGTGCACCGGTAGAGTAAGCATCTCCTGCTTCTTATAAGACACCCGTCGTGATGAACATGTCATCTCCGGTATTAAAGTCAAATTCTGTAGAGGAAAAACAAACTTTAGTGGCAAAGAGAAAAATCTGTTGTCATCTGGCAAACAGATATATCCCATAGTGGCCCACAAGATCCTGATGTCGACCGTAAAACTTCTGTAGTGATGACCTCAATTTATGGACAACATTGCTTAAGTAGCCTTTTTGTAGGCCACCGAGCTTTATCAAGGTAGCCACTGTATCGACCACAGACCCTTGAGTAGCGAATAAGTTGCGGGATGTAAACTCCATATGCCGGTGCTTTTGGAATTTTGATACAAAGAAAAGGGAAGTTGACTATTAGAAAAGCGAAGTCATCGCGTTTGTCATATAGCCTAGTTTGTAGTGTACCTCTGTTGTCAATTTCAAGATGAAGGTCAAGGAACGAGGCTGATGTGGAAGTATCTGTAGTATCCTTAATTTCGAGTTCTTTTGGATAGATAAGATGAAGAAAATCACCAAAGCGAGGGTTGTTAAGTGATAAAATATCATCTATATAACAGAAGCTTAAATTTCAGGACTGGGTCAGTTTTTTGTCTTTATTTTGAAGAAGCCCTTTGATGAATTCAGCTTCATATGAGTGGAGAAACAAGTCTGTTGAAAAACAAGTCCTCCATACTGGACAAATATATTGTCGATAAGAAATTCTAACATTTTAATAACTTCTTCCTCTGTATATTTTTTCTGTGATTCTGGGTCGTATTTCACAAAGTATGTTTGTTCTCTGCCTATAACAACGTACTTATATCTTAGTTCGCCTTTCTTGCGGGAGAAACATCTATGAATTAAATCTTTCAGCCGTGATTTCAGTTGTTCATGAAGAATTGTAGTATAAAGCATGGGGAAGTAAAAAGTTTTAATGCTGTTACAGTGTGATAATGACCTCGATTTTAAGATGTCAAGTAACTAAATACCGAAGTTACAGTGAATTTTAAATTCTGCATATGCGCATTTCTACAACTTATGTCTCTTCAGTTCAGATAAAATCTAAACGTTTGGAAGACCATAAACTCAAAGATGTTTAAAAGCTGATCCTTAGAGTTTTTTTAATATCCACATTTCATTTACACCACTTCTTGAACAGCTAGTATCACAATATTTTGAAGGCCCTCTTTTACGGCTGTCAAGATGGGTGTTAGTAGCTTAGAAATAGGTTTTGTAGAAAATTTAGCAGATCCAGTGACGTACCGTTGTTTGTATGGGCATTTGTGTAATTTTGGTACCCAGTACAATGATGGGAGATCTGTGTCTTCATCTTTGGTTGAAATCCCAAAGGAAAGCAAAACAGATCTATGGTTCTGTAATATCTCCTCCTTGTACAGTGTAGTAGCTGTGTAGGTTGGATTGCCAATGCCTAGTTCTTTCTTTAAACAACCGATGTAATGATTTTTACAAATGATAATGATGTTATTAGGGGCCTTATCTGCCGGAACAAAAAGAAAGAAAGAAAAAAGGTAACATTCAGCTAATGACAATATCTCACACAAGAGACGCACTTCTTGTATATTTTTTCTACATACAATAAATACTTAAGTTGCATGATAAACGGGGTAAATTTCGTTATGCTGTACACGTGTTTCAAGGAGTAACCTCTCATCAGCAGCATTAAAATCAAATAATATGGAAAGCCATAATCCAAAAGTAGTCAAAATATAAGTACTCATTGCCAAAAATATCGAAATTAGAAGCCAAATTCAGTATCAAGGACATCTACCGAGTGCCATACACGGAATGAAGCCTCATTATTTATAAGGGATTAGAATTTTGATAAAACAGTAAATTCCATAAAACGCAAGGTAATTTTTTTATGTCAGACAAGTCTGACTATTGGGCTGGTGAATACCCTCGAGGACATCTGTGTCACGAGTAGTGGCATCGGCCCAATGGTTTCAAATTACAATACATACCTAAATTGCATGAAAAGCTGAAAATTTCTTAATGCTGTGCACGTGTTTCAAGGAGTAACCTCCCATCAGCAGCATTAATATTAAACAATATGGAAGGCCAAAATCCAAAAGTAGTCAAAAAAGAAGTACTCATTGCCAAAAAAAATAAGAAAGACTTGTCGTTATCAAAATGGACATTTGCAGCTTAACTTTTCAACTTTCTGGGTTTGAGTTACCCTATACACTGGCTCAATATTGTAAGTTTAGTTAATGTTTGTTGACAATGCCCCATCCGCGACCAGAAAAGACTTGGATGTAGTGTTGTCGACAGTCAGCGCAAAATTCCGCTCAAACCTGTGCTAGGGGCGATCTTGAACTTACTATGAGGTATGAGCAAAGCTCATTGTTGAAGGCCTCATGGTGAATTTACAATGAAAAACGACAAAAAAACATTGTTCCTTTGCTCGTTTTTACCATGTATTTGAAGAGACTTTGTCCCATGTGCATTTACTCAATATCTTTTGATACACTAACCATTTACAATGTGACTGTTTCATTATATAAAACCTGAAAAAATTAAAAGGAACCCTACCGAAGTACTTGACGCCAGTCAATTCAAGTAATATACATTTTTAAAAATATTATTCTGCTTAATAATTCAAAATATGAACAAATGTTTAAGACTTAGTTTTACTGAGATTTATTTACTAAAATAGGTTAATGGTATATTCTCGATATTTTCAGCATTATGTTTGGTACTACTTCTTTCGTTACATTCTTCAACTAATGATGTTGTTTGATCCTTTGGTGGCGGGATGTCATCGACGCGTTCTCTTGTGTCAGCAGCCATATTTTGAAGCCATTCTTCTCGCTTAAATAAAACAAGAACAATGCTATTAAGGATGGTCACTCTTCAAGTCTATTATAGCAAAGATTTAAAATTAATACTTTATTTATTAGAATATGGATCAGACATCATTTTAAGCAAAAAATATTGATAGGTCAGTGTGGTCCTTTTTGAGATTTAAATGCCTGAAATTTTGGCGGAAAATCGAAATTATCTACACTTTTCATTCACTTTGCTCTTGGGCAGCCAACCCTTGAAATGCAATGAACGAATATAAAAATTTTATTTAACTTTGTCATAAGTCTATTGCAAATGTATACTATCAGATTTTGAACTAGAGGGTCAGAGACTGAGCCTGTATCGCTCACCTGAAAATATGCTTCTATGCCATGCATGACCAAAAATGAAGTTTTTTACCAATGGGGTGTAATGGTTAGCTATGTTCTCCATTAGCACCCATGTCTTTGTCTTATTGAAATGAGTAATTTTTGAAGAAGACTGTCTATGCATTTAGTTAAATTTGCTTAAATAGTTTCAGAGAAGATGGTGAAAAGGATGGTTTCCTCATACCGGGCTCCAATGTTAAACTATGTGCTGTACTGGAGGCAATATTTTCTGTCGGATCTAAATGAAATGAAAAATTGTTGTTAAGTACCTTTCATACATCATTCCTGTAAAATCTGGTTGAATTAATTTGCTTCAGTGGGTTCAGAGAAGAAGATGAAAATGTGATTTTTCGCTTAGGGTCCAATGTTAAACCTAAGTTTTGAACCGGCGGCCATGTATTTTATCCGTTTCGAACGAAATGAGCAATCTTCATCAAGGACCTTCAGTACATCATTCCTGTAAAGTTTGGTTGAATTTGCTTCAGCAGTCTCAGAGGGAAAGATGAAAATGTGTTTTTTCCCATAGGGTCAAATGTTAAATCTAAGTTCAGCACTGGCGGCCATGTCCGTTTTATCCGTTTGGGAAGAAATGAGCAATCGTCATGGAGGACCGTAAGTACATCATTCCTGTAAAGTTTGGTTGAATTTACTTTATTGGTTTCAGAGGAGAAGAGGAAAATGTGATTTCCCCATAGAGTCCAATGTTTAACTAAGTTCCGTGCTAGCGGCTCTGTTTTTCATCGGATCCAAACGAAATGAGCAATCTTTGTTAAGGACCTTTAGTACTTAATTCCTGTAAAGTTTGGTTGAATTTGCTTCAGCGGTTTCAGAGGAAAAGATGAAAATGTGATTTTTCCCATAGTGTCCAATGTTAACTAAGTTCCGCGCTGGCGGCCATGTTTTTTTTTCGGATCAAAACGAAATGAACAATCTTTGTTAAGGATCTTTCATACATCATTCCTGTAAAGTTTGGTTGATTTGCCACGGTAGTTTTAGAGGAGAAGATAATATGTGAAAAGTAAACGGACGGACGACGGACGCCAAGTGATGAGAATAGCTCATACTGACCCTTTGGGTCAGGTGAGCTAAAAAGTGGGGGTCAGTGTGCAGAACTTTTTTAAAGCAGCATGACGGATGAAATAAGAGAATTCCGAAATTCAGAGTTAGTTTAAAACCTGAAGAGTGACCATCCTTAAAGAGGTTCTCCCCTCATGTTTTGGGATTTCTCTCATATCTTCGGAATTCTCTGGTTTTATCCCTTTAGAAGCATTGCAAATTTTTGCTCATGGATCCCCTTGTTTTTATCTATAATTTCATTTTATACATCTTTATGAGAATTCTGTAAAATTTTCATCAATTTTTTTTTTTCTGTCACATTCATTCAAGGTCAGACCTTGCTAATGTTAATCCTATGAAAAATCCGAGGAGTTCAGTTTCCCGCCAAAATTCAATCACTTATAAATCAAAAACAAGATCATCAACATATCAAGTTTTTTTTCACTTCAATTACTTCTTTGTTATTTTCTTACAAAAAAATCACATTTATTTGAATTACAAAAACAGGATAACAGCAGACACCTACAGGAACAACAATCACATGCTACAATTTACAAGCAAACTGCACCAGAAAAATAATTATGAATACAAGAGACAGACATAAATAACGACAGGAACTCGGGATAGCCGGACTTGGTACCGGCACTAGCAAAAATCAGTGGTAGGTTTAAACCGGTTTATTGGTACCCAAACCTCCTGTTTCTCTCCCGTTTCCCTATAGTATCATAAACGTTCGAATAAAACCCAATAGACTACTAACTCAATGACCACTATCTTGGAACAGAAAAAGCATATGACAAAACGTAATTTTGAAAGAAGGGTCAAAGAGTGCTCTCCGCTAAACTGCCGGCTAGCTCAAGGAATCTAGTCTGCTGGAAAAACACTCTCACACTACGGAAGAAAAATCAATCTCAAAACCACCCGAAGGGTTTGGCAAATATTCTTCATGTATTTCAGTAGACATCGGCAGTATCATTGAGAGGCCAGTATATATGTAAAGTCTTCAGGTCACTGGAATCCAAAGCTAATTAAACGGATTTGTTCAGAATATCTCGTCGATATCCACAATTACGTAAAGAATGTAAGTTACGTCCCAGTTTTTCTGGATTATGTATCAGTTTTTGACATTTTTTAACAACATTTCCATAAAATCCAGGATGAGAATGTCCTTTGTAATTAGCTGTTTGCGGGTCACGTCATATCTAGATATCAAATGTTCATATCTTCTGTAAAACTTCTTAAAAACTTCTTGAAATCCTATTTATTTTCAAAGGGAGTAGCGAAGCCCCTTAATTAAACAAAATTGAGAAAAATCTGTGAAATATAAATTGTCACCAAAATCAAGCTCCAACTAAGCAAAAAATCAGCTCAACACAATAGAGATAGTAATTGTTATGCAAATTATTTTTGAACCGTCAATTTGAAGAAAAAAAAACAGACGTTGTTAAGGTTTCCTTATCATCCGAGCACAATTACAGTAACTTTATTTTTCGTAATGTTAGTCTTGAAAGGTTCCGTGAAGGATGAAAACGTAAGACTAATATTTGATGTACCAAAATCATTTTGTCATTACAATTTTTATCTATATACGAGGGCTGTCCGTAAAGTTCGTGGACAAGGCTAAATAAAAATAAATGCAGCGTTTTATATATTTATATTTTGCATATTCGTAAGCTTTAAGCTTATATGAATTTGGATATATAAAAGTTGATCCCATTTTGCATGCCAAATTGCAAATCCATCCTCGTAAAAAGCCGCGGAATAGTGACCCGGAGCAACACGAATATTACATGTCAAACGTAGTGCCTAAAATTTGTTATTGTGTAGGTATTTTATACAAATTCAGTCAATAGTGAAATGAAAATGACATTGCAATGTTTATATTATGTTCAACATCAAAATTGCCAAATTTCAACTTCTAAAGATTTGAAATGACAAATTAACAGAGCTTTAAATGTCTCATGGCAAAATCAGAAATTCTAGAAACCTAACGTTTTTTCGATAACGTGGAGCAGTGACGCGAGTTTAGTTTCGTTCAGACATCGGAAAACACCCTCAAATACCAACATATTCCCGATATATTTAGAAAAAGGCATAGTAAAGTATGTTTTGCATTACAATTCGAGTCGTACAGAAATTTTTGGGCACAAGAACAAGTTTAAAGGATGGATAAAATGTGTAAAACTAGCCATCCTTCATAAATCTCAAAACTTTAACTTCCATGGTGTTACTGCCCATGATTTCCGTCTATCAGTAAATGAAGTTTGCAAGTGGTTCAAAATTGATAACTTTTCCGCACAAGAAATTATATCAAATGCCCTAAATATTTTAAAGACAGGGAACTACAAAAATTCCGAATTCGTTGAATTTCGAGTTCTTTATTAAATGTAAACCTCAAAGACTAGGACGTCAAACAACGTCAACATTTTGCATGTTTGTGCTCCGGGTGTATAACATTAGTCTGTTTTGTTTCGACAGAAAAATAATTACTTGTGCTTTGATTGCGATGATATTTTGCATACTTATGCAGTAAAACACATTGTAAATGAAAATATTAGTTTCATATACATTCTCGTTATTTAGCAATTTTTATTAAGATTGTCCACGAACTTTACGGACAACCCTCGTATGCATATAAATTGAATGCTTATAATGCCCCTTTTGAATCCCTTGAAAAATTTGATTTCTCTACCGTCTATACTACCTTACCACATAATCTTATAAAGGAAAAATTCATACGTCTTATTCAATGGGCATTAAAAAAATCCGATTGTGAATATACATGTTCTAATTCCTTTAAAACACATTTTAGTAATACAAAACAAAATAATTCAACTAATTGGACTTGTTTTGATATGATTTCAGCACTTGAATTTTTACTTGACAATATATTCATTCGTTTCGGTAACTGTATTTATCGCCATGTCAAAGGAATTCCTATGGGTATCAATTGTGTACAGCTTATAGCGGACCTCTTTTTGTACTGCTACGAACTTCAGTTTATGACCAACATCAGCAAAGGCCCATCTTAACGGCATTTAATTGAAACGTTTAACAACACTTTCCGATATTTGGATGATATTTCAACTTTAAATAATGACGACTTCAATGCGTATTATAAGGACATCTACCCTAAAGAACTTACTTTGAATAAAGCCAATTCTGATAATCTTCATTGTCCGTTCTTAGACATCAATTTTGATATAACGAATGGTAAATTAGATACTAAAATTTATGATAAAAGGGATGATTTTTCTTTTCCCATAGTTAATTATCCATTTCTGGATGGCGATGTTCCATTAGCGCCATCATATGGTGTTTACATATCTTAACTTGTTCGATTTGTTCGAGTATGTAATAACGTTTGCGATTTTAATGAACGGAATCTTTTCATAACTGAAAAACTATTACATCAGGGTTTTCGTTATCACAAACTAGTTAAAACCTTTACTAAATTTTATCATCGATATAAAGACTTAGTTCATAAATACAATGCAACCTGTAAACATCTAATCAAGGCTGGTATTTCACATCCCTTATTTTACGGTAATGTTTTACATCAGAGTAAAAAAATACTTAAACTCGCCTAACAAACTTATAAAACCTTTAAATCGTCTAATTCATAAGGATTATGATTACGGTATTGTCGTCAAGTCATTACGTATGGCCTTCTTTGGTATTAACATTGATTTTTTGATAGGGTCTTTGCAATTTAACTAAACACATTCTAAATTTCTAAAATCTGTATTGCATGGACACGGGTTATGTATTCCGGTATATACATGAAATTATTATGCTAAACTCCTCACGGGAAGGGATCTTGGTGGAAGCTGTATACTGAGGGTACATAACTTACTTTGTCAGTTGATGATGGGTCTGGAACTGGCATGTCTGTTAACTGTTAGTAGTCCTTGTGATTTCATGTTTTTGTCCGTATATTTAGTTCTTTCAGTTTCATTTTTCACAATTGACTCAGTCCTGTTGCCAACTGAATTCTACTGTTGTTACGATTGTTTTTTTATTCATCACATTGGCTGTAGGGGAAAGGTTTGGATCCAATAAAACTAGTTTAACCCCGCCGCAGCAGGTTTGCGCCCGTCCTAAGTCAGGAATTTATTAAGCCTTTGTGTGTCTTGTCCTTTTTCTAGTTAGTTTACTTTATGTCTATAGGAGTCTAGGATGATGTTTATTTCGCTGGACTTGATTGCTCATTGTTCAGGGGCCGACTCCGACCTGCCGTTGGGTGTTGGGTTTTCTCACCGTTCATTGAAGATCTTATGGTGGCTTTGAGTTGTTATTACTCCCCTTTGGGTCGTTGTCTCTTTGACGCATTCCCCGTTTCCCTTCTTTTTTCTATATATATATCTAGTTGAAGACCATCAGGAGATATCAAGATGTAGACAGGAATAAAAGCAATGTCCTTGATAAACTGGAGTTCTCTACGTATCGTGTGCGTTTTTGTCACATGTACATTCACTCCATATCCTTTCATTTTTCCTAATTGGAACTATACATCTCATGATTCAATAGTAAATTATCAATAGTGATATAATGCTTCTGCTTCACATGACTTATGTCTCGTTATGTCCCATTTTATGTTAAATTTGAATGGCCATGATTTTTTTTATTATTCATAGCTGAATTTCCCTTACTCCCTTACCTTTACTTTGGTATTAATTCGTTTCAAAGATGATAACCATATGGATCAGTCGGACGTTTATAGCAAAAGATTAAACATAACATTTCAAATGTAACTTTACATAAGTTATCGAAATGCGCATACGCACAAAATGAATTAACAGTTACTGCTGGGCCGACGCCACTGTTGTTAGTGCTCGAGGGTATTCACCAACCCAGTAGTCAGTACTTCGGTGCTGACCTAAAAACCGATCGTATTGAAACCTTGCAATATCTAAATTTGCAAATTTTTGTTTAAAACAAAGGAGTATCTCCCTCACGCATAGCTCTGTCCTTAGCTGAATTTTAGCTTTTCTTTTTAGATCTTTTTGGGTATTTGTTCTCTATCAGATTTAACAACTTTTGTGGTTAATGGACTTCCAAATGTTTTGGTTTGATCTGCACTAATGATACATAAGTTTTCGGAATGCGCATATGCAGACAATAAATTAACAGTAACTTCGGCATTTTGTAATTTATTACCACTGGGCCGATGCCACTGCTGGTGGACTGTTAGTCCCCGAGGATATTTACCAACCCAGTAGTCAGGACTTCGGTGCTGACCCGAAAACCGATTGTAATGAAACCTTGCAATATCCTAATTTGCAAAATTGTGTTAAAAACTATGGAGCATCTCCCTCCTGCATAGCTCTGTCCTAAGCTGAATTTTGGTTTTTCTATTAAGATCCTTTTGGGTATTTGTTCTCTATCAGATTTAACAATTTTTGTGGTTAATGGACTTCCAAATGTTTTGGTTTGATCTGCACTGATGAGACATAAGTTGTCGGAATGCGCATATGCAGACAATAAATTAACAGGTACTTCGGCATTTTGTTATTAATTACCACTGGACCGATGCCACTGCTGGTGGACTGTTAGTCTCCGAAGATATTTACCAACCCAGTAGTCAGTACTTCGGTGCTGACCCGAAAACCGATTGTATTGAAACCTTGCAATATCTAAATTTGCAAAATTGTGTTAAAAACTAAAGAGTATCTCCATCATGCATAGCTCTGTCCTTAGCTGAGATTTGGCTTTTCAATTTAGATCCTTTTCGTTATTTGTTCTCTATCAGATTTAATTACTTTTGTGGTTAATGGACTTCCAAATGTTTTGGTTTGATCTGCACTGATGAGGCATAAGTTGTCGAAATGCGCATATGCAGAAAATAAATTAACAGTAACTTCGGTATTTTGTTATTTATACTCATTTACCAGGCTCTGTAATGTAATAGTATAGTGTCAATTTTTATTACCTGTTCGAACTTCACACCAAAATAAAGTTTCTTTCTCAATTTTGATGGCAAACATGGGAAAAACTGGTCAAAAAACGGAAGTACATATCTAACATCAATATCTTCGGTCTTCGTCAAACCTATATACAGAAATGTGCATTATTGTGAGAGTACAACATATAGCAGTTCAATGTTACCTATCCGTTTGCAAAATCAGACTATTCGAAACACCAGAAACTTTCCCTGGCGAGACTCATCAGATTACAACATAAACTGTATCTGTGCTAAATCATTAGAACAATATACAACATATCATATCATGATTCTTAATGTTATCGACCAAAAATCAAACCAAGTAACAATCAAATAAAATATACGAATTTTTTGGTCCATGATGATCATTTTTGTATGTATGTGTGTGTTGATTTCCGTTACTCATATTATGCATTGTTTCTTGGTGTATACGTTGTTGACATTTTCTTTGGATTATTCGCTTTAGACTGACAGTTCGGTTTTAACTTACTTTAGTAACGGAAAGCGCATTATACCGATATTTTAGTCTCATTATTCATTTGACAGACCATGTATACAACAAAGGGAACTAATATGAACACACAGCCTCTTTAAGGACCGAGGTCCGGGTTGCCAGTTGGTTCATTAACATTCTGGTGCGATCTTATATAATAATGATTTTTATGTTTTCTACACATAAAATGTACTCTGTAACTATATGTTCAAAATATTATGAAGGTTAAAAGTGTGAACAAAATATTTTTGTTATTGGTATAATATAGTTGTCTCAAACGTAAAGGATTACTGACAACGAATAGAGTTATCAGACTTTTGCAAACAGTTGTTATAGACCAATGAACCAGTGAACAATTCATTATATATACTACGTCTTGTTCTTCAATGCATTATAAATTCCTCTTCACAACTAACAAAATTCAAAGGTTATTGTAAAATTTAGTTTCTGTATATGGCCATTTTGACAATTTTTGTGTCTCTTCTGTGAAAATCTAGTCAAAACATATGTAAGGCCGAAATAGGTATAAGATCACAAATCAATTCAACTCTGACATAACTATGTTGATGTCTAGTGACCTTTCCCTTTTTGCGTCTTTGTCAGGAGTCCATTGCCGTAATTTGATACACTGCTTCCAATCTGAAAAAGAATTGTTGGTCTCCGTAATTTTCAATAAATCTTATCGAAAGCCAAAATATTTTCCTTGTACCATGGTCTTCTCTACTCAACTATTGTTACATAACGCCGAAAATATTACTATGTTAAATAATACACAGTAAACGGTTTACCTTCAATTATATTTGTAACTATTCCAATAACTATGCAATACACAACTCCCAGGAAAGCAATCCAAAGGTAGGACAGGGCGTAGTATTTGTCTAGTCCTTGTCTGAAAGTATACAATTGTCACAGATTTAGAGCATTTCAGATAATACAATAGAGGTTTATATTTAAGTTATAAATATTCTTAGAAGAATTTCAAAATTGATATTTGATTTTAAAATGTTTTCATCAAACCAAAAAAGGTATTATGGCTTATCAGCTGATAAAGCGTCTACACTTACAGTGACGTACCAAAAATACAAAAAGTATTGCAATAAATCCTAATAAGAAGTGTTTTTCTTATTAAATCAAAAGAATACAGTTCTGGGCCGATTATCATAAAATATGCATTGCTCAAAAGAGCCAGACATGCATGAAAATTTACAACGGTAGATAAAGTGTAGTTCTGACCACGTGTTCAAAGTGCCCACATCTCACTATTTTATTATGCCAAGTTTTCTTACAATCGACTTGATGAGTGCCCTGTATTTGCCTATATGCTGTAATCATCCATTACCTTAAGACACTAGTGGTTTTGTCGGGCAACGGACGATAATGATTGTAAGAGCACTTTGCCAGTTTAATTGATGTTTGTTGACAGTCCCGCATCCTTGACCAGAAAAGACATGGATGACAATTGGCAAAGAATCCCGTTCAAACCTGTGCTTGGGCCGTCTTGAAGTTACTATGAGGTATAGCAAAGCTCATTCTTGAAGACGTCAGGGTGACTTCAAGATGAAGAACAACAATATAAGCATTGTTCCTTTGCTTGTTTTTATCATTTATTTGTAGAGACTTTTTCTCATGTGCATTTACTCAATATCCTTTCATTCACCAATCATCGATTTTATATGTAGATGATTAAAAATGTTAGTGTTCAAAGTTTACAAACAAAAAACCTGTTTTTCTTTGGACACGATTCCATGTATAAGAACAAAAGTCTGAAGGTGTTTCCTTTCATTTTCCAATGTTGACAATAAAATTATACTATATGCCGGTAGACCTTTAGAATTATAATTACAAAAATTGTATTTAATCATGAAATTTTTAACATTATGTTCATACAATACCTGTTCATAAAATTAAATATGCCAGAACTTTCAATATCACATATAGATACATTGATGATAATCTTTTTGTTAATACGCGCATATATTGCCAAAAGAAACTGTCAATAAAGCCTTCAGTAATATAATTTACGACAAAAGGGGAAACCTTTATTTCAAAGCTATCAATTTCCCGAACATGGAGAACAATATTCCTACTTCTCGACTTACTAGGAGTGTATGTTTAACAGCTTTTTCGTTTTGCCAGAGTTAATCCTAGTTCCTAGGACTTTCGTAGTAAGTCTAGTTAAGTCTTGGACCACCTTACCATTCAAGGCTTCGAAACATTTACTCAAACGATCGTTTAAAACGTTTCTTATCAGTTCTTCCTGGAAAAAACTCGTTTTGGTACGAACTGTGATTAGAGATTCTTCTTTCACTCTGTATTGGGATGAACATTTCTTCCCATCATCTACAACATTTCAATAGCAATTGCTGTTTAGTTGATACCAGCCATAATATTAATGGAAAGGCAGATTTTGGTGCTATTAAGCCGGTAAAACCAACTATTTCTGTTGAATTGCCAGTGCCAGGTTAGGACTTTTGTGGTATACAATTTTTCCGGATGAGTTCTCTTTTTCCGTTTCCATGTCGGCTCTTGACAATTCTGTTCGTCAAATATGCTATTAATTCTATTAAGTACATAGCATGAAACAATCCTCCAATTTCACTGGATAAACTGACGTCACTATATTTGAACAGCTGTTTGTTTACCTGGACATCGGGATACCATACTCGACGACAGGACTATACCTCACGTGACTTTCGGTTTACTATACTTTGATTTCTCTTTAATGTTATGTAGTAAATTAATTTCGGACTTCTCCCTCGGGAACCGTTTTCCTATAGTGATGTCATGTGCAAATAGTGCCCTCGCCTGCCGGCTCGTGCACTATACGCTCCAGACAAAGCTATAGGAAAACGGTTCCCTTTACAGAAGTCCATAAAAGATAATAAACAATATCGGTCAAACTACAAACTACAATTTATGACGGCACTGGGGATCAGTGTGGTCTGATCGACCAAAATAACATCCATAATCTCAGTGACCATCAATTTTTAACATATAATGGAAAATAACGCCAGTTGTGAAAAGAAATCTTAGATTTTGGTGAGCAATTGTTCTCCATTTTTCCAAAAGCCAAGAAAAAGGTAAATTAATGCGGTAGATCATACGTATATACTTACGGTTCTAGATCAATAATACTTTCGGTGGTGTTATTTGATAAACACTCCAGTGGCAGAGTAAAATTCATGAGTGTTGTATTTTGGCAAATTGGACAATTGTTAATGGGTGGCATTTTTGCCCAAGGTGTCTTCGTTAGAGAAACATAAAATGACTGTCCAAGTGACATCCAAGATGAAAGCATCACAGCTGCAACTGTCCCAATTGTGGCTCCCTATTATTATAAATATGAATTGAATTTAGCAATCTATTGGTGGGAATAGGCATAAAAGTATTTGAATTAAAACAATAATGGAGTTACTGTTAATTTTGTTTCTGTAAATGTGCATTTCGAAAACTTAAACCTCTTCAATGCAGATCAAATACAAAAAAAAAAATCATTTGAAATTCCATGTAACGAAATATGTGCAAAAGCTGAAAGAGTACAAATTCGAAATAGGATCTAAATAGAAAATAAAAAATCAGCTCAGGACAGAGCTATCCAAGAGGGATATACTCCTTAGTTTTAAACGAAAGTGTGTTTAATTTAGATTATATTACAAGTTTAAAAATAAAATCTGTTTTCGGGCAAGCGCCAAAGTACTGGCTACTGGTTTGGTGAATATCCTCGGGAACTCACAGTCCACCAGCATGGCATTAGCCCAGTGGTACAAATGTAATAGATAACAAAATATCGATGCAATTATTAATTTAGTTTCGACGTATCTTTTTACCTTATTGACA
Source organism: Modiolus philippinarum (assembly GCA_002080025.1). Taxonomy (NCBI): domain Eukaryota; kingdom Metazoa; phylum Mollusca; class Bivalvia; order Mytilida; family Modiolidae; genus Modiolus; species Modiolus philippinarum. Next base: position 18,370 of record MJUU01020247.1, read on the forward strand.
TAAGATACAACAAAATTCGAAACACCTGTGCGTTTCATAAAACATCCTCATCAAACAATATGCACGATCTTGGTGTTATCTGTCAATCAATCGTACGCCAATCATATGCAATTCAATTGACATTCACCTATCGAGTAAAAGGCGTTAATCTGTACGTCAATCAATTATCTGTTTTAAAAGGGAAAATTCGCAAAAAATTTTTAAAAAATGATATTATTTTCCTTGTGTATAAATGGGCACGTGTACATCTATATTATTGTTTTATCATATATTTAGTTATAAATACAAGAATCCTGCATGTGTAATACAGACGTCATGTTTCGTCCTGTATCTTCACCCCGTGATGATATCGATATCAGTCACGGCTGCTGCCCTTTATTACACACCTAAAAAATCTGTATCAAAGGTCACGTGTTATTTTAATTAGAATACTACTAAGACCTTTGTTCTTTTTCAAATATATGATAAACAATATATGACATGGGTAAATCCGTATTACATGCTGTATCAACCCTCGACCAATATCATCCCTCAGGCAAGCCTTCGGGATGATATTGACGTCTCGGGTTGATACAGCATGTAATACGGATTTACCCATGTAATATTCTATATTTATTCAAAAAGATAAGACCATGAATGAGATCGATATTTCAGTGCATATTCCATCTACATATGTCTCTTTCATTGTTGAGTTAGGTGGCTCTGTTGGATACGTTTTGTAACAAACAACCGTTTTTGTAATATTTTTTTTTATGAAATTTGAATGTTGCAATGCTTCAATTGTCTTACTTTATTTATGAAAAATGAAAATTTAGCAGAACAAACTAGTATAAATACGATAGTATAAATCAAGTTATAACACAATTTTTTAATTTGTGTCAGATTTCGGAAATTCTCTGGTTTTCTCCATTTCAATGGCTTGAAGAATTTTGAATACGGAACCCCGCATTTTATTTTATGAATGTCATCTATAGGTGAAATTAAGAAACCTGACAAGTTTTAATAAAATTCGTTCCTTTAGAGAAAAATATAGTCCTAATGTTAGATTAAGGAAAAATCAAGAGAACTCCATCTCCAGTCCAATTTTTAATGTCTTGTAACTCGGTTAAAAGCACACGGACCAATATATTTCTTTTTTACCATTTCATTTAATAGACTACAATGCTTAGTGAATGAAAATAGGTTTCAAGAAATTCTTGGAATAAACAACATCAGGAGTGAGCCTCCTTAATAGATTTCTTCAGCGCATTGCTTACAAAATAAAAAGACATTATTTGTACGATCATCAGATTTTAATTCGTCGAAAATTCGTTAACGAAATTTACACGGATTTGATTTAGAAATTTTAGATCTATTTATACATTTTTTGTAAGGATTCTCAGAACGATTCATTTTAATTTGAAATCCTTTCCCGAAATCCTGAAATCATTCACCATTTTCCCGTTTCAAAGGCGGGGAAATATTTTATCAAGACTCTTAAAGGGGCTGTTTTTCTGTTTCAGTGGTTCCGATGACGGTTTTTCGTGGCAAAAACACTGTCTATGCATGTAACGTATGCAGTTTATATACATCAACCGACCGCTTTGTAAATATTTCATGCACGAAGGACATTTTTGTCGAGGAAGAACGGCAATACAATCATTCATTGGGGGGAGGGGGGTATTGCACGTTGCAGACATTTGTACTAGTATAGCTTGTGTTCATTTACTCCCACGTGTTAAATCATGTTATCAATGTTGATACCTCCTGCTTTAAACAACGACATGTTAAGTTTAAATGGTTGGCCTATCAAAAGGGGAAAAATATAAAACTGTACACATTGTACAAATATATACTATATAACGATAACTTTCAAATAATGAAAAAGGATAAAAAAATGTGCATAGTAAAATGATGTGATAATGAGTCACACCTGTGGAGCCAGCTTTTTGAAATTGAAGGTTGCGGTGAAGTTCAAGAAAGAAAGGTTCAAGTCGATGTTTTGTTATTATTTGTCAATTTTTGCCTGAATTTTACACAAAATAGAAACATATTTTTAAATGGGGTTCCAACCTTAGGAACCTCCAATTGATCCGCTAATGTGCCAAATTACTGTTACAATCAGGTTCAATAATAAAACTGAATCAAAAATCGTACCCTTATTTCTTTATAATTATTTATTTATTTATTTTGTTTTTGTAATTGTACACCCATGTCAATATTTTCAAATTAGATTCAACATTTTATTAAGCTTTCTGATAGTGCACACTGTAACAAGAGGCAAATAGAAACATGAAATACATAAATTGGCAAACAAAACAGAATAGATGCTTACACATAAATACACAATTTTTGGGGTCTTCCGTCTTTTGGTGTCCTTGCTTTTGCCTTGTCTCTGGACTTTGATTTGTGTAATCTTGTGCTTTGTTCCTTCGGTATTCTACTGCCGTTGTTTTGATAATTTTAAGTCAAATAAAAACTGATAAACATGATATTAATATTCGCCAATTATCTGGTCAAATCGCATCTTGGTAATAAGTAATTAAACGGCTTTGAATAACATTCATATCGAGTAGACCGAATTATGCTGAGTGTGTTGTACTTCTATGCTATATGGATTATTACACAATTTTGAACTGAAAGAAAAACACATTTCTTTTTCAAAGTGCAATGTGTATATCTACGTATATGGAGTAGTAAAAATAGTGAAAAATATAATACATATAAAGAAATGAAGTCTTTAAACATTGATATATTTCTTTGGAGAAGTAAACTTTAAAGATTTTCATATATATAACATGTGATGTGTGAGGTACATGCCAAACAAGATGTTTTTGAAGGAATTAACAGAAACAAGACAAGACAAGACAATTCTTTATTAGCCCCAGACACACAGTGTACAAGAGGACAATAACATACAAATATACAAATATAAAATATAAAAATATACATTTATCTGATGACAGACAGGTACACAATTACATTTATAGTACAGTTATAAAATAGAATAATCGAGTACACCTATCTATAAACATTGTATCAGCATTACATCACCTGGTAAGTTACTAAATAACATATCATTTTCGATCAAGATGCATAAATACATTATTGAATCAGGGAAATAAGGTTTATTTATATTCAAGCAGTAAAAACAAGAACGAAGCATGCATGTATTTACGGGAAGAGGCAGGTGTATTGCCCCGTTTTGTCTGGATGATTTTATGTATCTTTTCATTGTATATATGTCGTATGTGCACATTCTACAAGTTTTTCTTTTTGTTTTGTTTATTTCGTTGTTTGTTTGGTTGTTTATTTTGTTTTTTGTTTGTTTTTTATTCTTTTATTTATTTATTCTTTTTTTGTGTATTGTTTTGTTTTGTTTTGTTTTTTTGTTTTGTTTTTTGTTTTTTGTTTTTGTTTTTTTTTTGGTTGTAAAATTGTATAACTCCAAATGTTTGCGTCACAGTTAACTTCAAGACCAGCTGCATACAAAACGTTATTTACATTATTTTTGTTACTTAAACCTGAATCCCAAGACCTTGATACTGTCATGTCATAATTTTTGATAATCTACTTAATGTTTATTTACGTAGAAATATGAAAAAGAAAGGAAATGGGGTAAATGTCAGGAAGACAACATCCCATATCCGGGTTAAAACGACCCAAAACAAAACATATGTAACATGAAAAAAAACACAAAAAAACCATTAACAACAACATTTACACCAAAATAAATATACAAATTAGTAAAAAGTAAAAAAAAAATAAATAATTTAAATAAACATCGTCGTTTCAGAGACATTTATAACCCACCGATTAGAGAATTATCTTTGGGTCTTGTGTTGCATGTGATTAAATGTTGTATATTTGTTTGACTGCACAATATAAGAAATTAAAATCACAAAACGTTTAGTAAATACTGTGGAAGTACTTTTATTCGTGGACATCAATTTTCGTGGTTTTCATAATAATCACTATTTCGTGGGTACTTAAATTCGTGGTTTTGAATTCAATGCATTCAAACCCTTTGGAAAAAATGCATTTCTTTGGGAACTTAATTTTGTGGTTTAAGGGAGCCACAAAATCCACGAAAATTGGAATCCCACGAACAATAGTACTTTCACAGTATTGAAATTCCATTTCGCAAATTAAAAGTAAATGTCAGATTTTTTCACATTGTATTGATTGCCGTTTTTCCAAAACTAATGCAAATATAATCCTTTTATTTTGTTATTTTGTTATTTTTTTTCATATTTTGGTGTGGGAGAATCACATCTCATTTCTGATATATATATATATATAATGATTCTAAAAATCTCTCACGTTTCCATGGATTGTGTAAATCGAGTAGGACGGATATGTTTTTATTTTGAAACAATAAATGGAATGTAACTGCTGTCCTAAAATAATCCGAATGTTCGTATCAGAATAGTAAAAATAAAATTCTGAAACAATTTATGGGAATTTGTGTATCAAAATCATAACGAATAAAAATCATTTTAATTTTGCATAAAAAAATGAATAAATAAAAACGTTTTTGCATATAGCCATAGATGAAATTTCATACAACGCAGGCCAATTTTTCTGAAAAATACATTTTGAACCTGCATATTGTTTTNTTTTTTTTTTTTTTTTTTTTTTTTTTGTTTTTTTATTTTATTTTGTTTTGTTTTTGTTTTTTTGACAATTTATTTCTTTAATACTGATCAATTTAATATATATTATTTGCTTATAAGGTCATGTATGAATTAATATTGTTTATAGTTAAAGATGCCTTTTAATTGACAAGTTGTCATACTTGATTTTGTATTGTATTGAATACTTTGTAAAAGAAAAAAACGCAATTTTTACCAAACAGTTTAAAAAATGGAACAAAACAACTTATTAAAATTTAAAATAGATATCAAAATATTGTTAAATGAGAGTAACATGAACTATATGAATTAACTTTAAATGAAAACAACAAAAAACACTTACCTTCGTAGTTGCCCAAGGGAAGAAAACACTGTACAAAAGCAATCCAGTTATTGGACCACTTGTAGTAGACAGAATAACGGCAGATATCTTAAAATGCAAAAATGATCAAAAATGATATAAAATGATTTACGGTATGAATGCTTAAATTTAGAAAAACGAAACAAATCTTGTGAAACAGAAAAATGTATGAAATGTATAAAAATAGAACGATAGCCTTTTCTGAAAACATTACATTGCTGGACATCATCATCTATTTAAGCCAATTTAAGCGCACTGAATTACGATCGACATCAGCATTTTGTGGACCGCTATTGAATATCTGTTTCCCAGATGACAACAGATCTTTCTCTTTAAAGCTTAATTGTTGTTTCCTCTACCGGATTTGACATGTTCAACACGGCGGGTGTCTTATAAGAAGCAGGTGATGCTTACTCTACCGGTGCATCTGATCTCACACATGGTTTTTATTGGGTCCGTGTTGTTCATCGTTATGTGTGTGTGTGTGTGTCTTTATTTTTCTTTTCTGTGCCGTACTCATGTTGTGTCTCTGTTTCTTTGTTGTTTCCTATGTTGCCATTGTCCTTGCATTATTCGTTTTGGATTGACGGTTCGGTTCTCACTTACTTTATTAAAGTTTTTATGAGTATTTAACCACTGTGCATTTTTTTCACAAAATTCAAACATGAATCGATTTTGTGAGACTTCAACCTTGCAAACATGAAACTTGGTCCAGTTCTCTATTAACCGTTTCGCTGTCATTCTGTTTATGGGTTCTTTATTTGTTTTTGTATGCTGTATTGTATATTTTTGAGGCGTCTAAATTAATTCAATATAGTTAGAACACGTCATAGTGCGTACTACTGAGCCAAATGAGTTGATACGTTTCCAATGAGAGCGGGTGGGGGTTTGTAATTAAGGTGGTAATTCATTCATAAAAAATTTACTCAAATTTAATATAGCGCAAGCATTTCTTTTTTTATTAAATCATTCAGTTTTCAATCAAAACATTGATTATGCATCTATTTTTTTCTGTAGTTATAAAGGTATTGCCCATTTTCTTTTAAAGTAAGATCCTAACAAAAATACGTGCAGTTGATCAGCAAAAATTTCAGTAAAATTTTCATTATCTTTCAATACTAATCATAAGTGCATTTCATCGGTGTAGTATGAAATATCATTTGTAGTAAAGGTTTGCATAATATATAAAAAAAGAAAAACATTTTTTTAAAAAAGTACCTCGCTCGGATGCACATTCTAGATGTCATAACGTTTAAAAAAGGGACGTAACTGACTTAGTAACAGAAAAAATAGGATGATACTTGTGTGTTGATTTTAATGAATTATTAGATTTCCAATATTTTGATTTTATCTGCACTATAGAGACATAAGTTGTCAAAATGCATATGCAGAATCCAAATTAACAGCAGCTTCGGTAGTATGTTATTTCAAGAGAAGAATCCAGTTAAAAGAAAAAAATCAATAACATAAAAAGTGCAAGACAAGGAAATACAATCTCATAAGATCCCAATTATCTCAGGCTCTGCACACTTCTTCCGCGACTACATATTCTTTCCATTGATGTCAAAGATCTCCTTGTTTTTTCACTTCCAATGGTGTCTGATTGTTTATTTCTATACTTTTAATCTCCTTTGAAATGAACATGAATATGAAGTTGTGGATGTAAATGTTCTACTTAAGTAGGGGATGCATCTCCAATAAATGAAAGAAGTAGTTGAGATCATGTTAAATGTTTTACCTGTGGAACTGGTCCTGGTATTTTTGCTATTATGAAGGAAATTCCGACGCCCAGTAAACCATATATTGGAACTAAAACCAAAAAAGTATTACCAGATGCAATAGTGTATGCATTATATAAGCATTTATTTTACTTTTGCAGGCTTTGTCGTACACAAGGTATGACTCCAACAATAGTACCAAATATTTCTGTCCATTTATGAAAACAATTTGACAATATATAAGATATGGTAATTCAAAATCGTGTTTCTCTTTATTGATTTCAAAAAAAATAATAATAAATTCTAATTATCGTTTATATCGGTGAAGTTACTGTACAGTTATAATAGAAGAGCATGTTTATTACATGTTCTAGAATAAACGATTACACAAATAATCATATCAAAACCAATTGTTGTTAAAAGTGATAACTACTTTAATTACTGTACTAAACAAACTAAGTATTGCAAAAAGCGCACAAATTAAAGATCAAAATATTTGTATCAATACCTTCATATAAACTGATAGAATAGGGGCAATATATAGAATTTCAAAAAGCTAATAGTTGTATACAAGTATTCAGTTTAGAATAAGTTTTTCATGAATGTGTCAGATTGCTGAAACGTGTACAAATAGAAAAACTCTCAGCACTGTATTTGGGGTAATATCAAAATTTAAAAGAGATAGTAATTTACAATTGTTCACAAATAAAAGGGGATGAAAATTTCAAATCTGGGACAATAATCTGAGAAGTTGGTTATGATGATGTTGCTTTGTTGAAACATTTACAACTAGACATACTCTGAGAACTATTAGTCAAATTCCGTGTAACCCTTTAAACGAATAATTTGAAATTTAGTAAGTTTAGGTCTCTTTCTTCGGTTGATTTTGAGTTCCTTATATATTGAAGTGAATTGTTCTCAGCTCTTATTTAAATCCTCCAAATGTTTGATTTTTTTCTTCACTAAGAGACAATAGTTGTTAATAGCCACCTTCAGAATTTTATTGTTCTACATATTTGGTAATTTCTTATTATCATACCAGCCTTGCTTCTTTTGGGTGATTAATTTGTGATGCAATTAATTTGTATGGATTTGGACTCATGTACATTTAGTCATTTTTACTTCCGTAAGTTCACTTCGGTATTTTGCTATCTATTTACTCCATATATATGGCACGCGGTAGTAACAAAAATGCGGTATACCTAGTATTTCGAACGAAAACTAGGAGTTTTCGTGCGAAATACCCGGAATACCGCACGTTAACTTGGGGTTTCCGATCGGTATACATAGTATTTCGCAGAAAACCCTAGTTTCCGATTGAAATTGAACGGAAACTAGGGATTTCCGACGAAAACCCATAGTTTCCGATCGGTATCGGTAATCGAGTTAAAGCCGAAAACGCTATTCATAGTTTTAGGCAATGAGAAACGAGAAACGGAAATCGCTATTCGATATTTAACGTTCGTCCAATCAGAAACGGAAACCGGTATTCAGAGTTTAATTAAACCAATCAAAATCGTTTAATCTATTTATCGCTTATAATTCTCTCTTTTTTATTAAGCTCTCGTATTTTTTATTTATTACATGTATTTTGATGTTATAAGTTAATAATTAAATACACACTTTGGGAGTGCGAATGGATATCAGATTCGCGGGCATGGGAGGCTCGACTGTCTATATTTACCTTAACCAGTTAAAAGATGTGAATAATGCCGTTTTAGACTTATTTAAAAAATACTCAATTTAAAAAATCTCTAGAGCAAAGATTTTTATTTTTATATAATTTGATGAGTACTCTGTTTCGAAGAAATTTGGCATAACATATGTACATCTGTGTATGAAAGATAAAGAATTTAATTAGCGATTAAAATAACAAAACTCATCTTAATAATGATCAAAACAATTCAGTGTTTCAAAACTTTTACTTCATCATATCCTTTCCAAGGATTTTTATAATTCGCGAAGTTGCAAATTTCATGGATTTTAGCATTTAAAAGGTATGAAAAGTGAAATTTTAAGTTTATGGTTTAAACTCACTCTTTAAAAATGACAAAAACAATAAAGTGTTATGAAAATTTTTTTTCGCGATATCCTCCTGAAAGAGTTTGATATGTTGTGAAATAAAAAATCACCAAATTGAGCATAAAATAGGTATGAAAATAAAAATTTTTAGGTAGCAGTTTGAACACAGTCTTTAAAAATGACAATAACTATTCAGTGTTTCGAAAATTTTACATCAAAATATACTTTCGAAGGAGTTTTATAATTCGCGAAGCAAAATTTTCATCAATTTTAGCATTAAAAAGGTATGAAAAGTAGAACTTTTAGTCCGCGGTTTAAACTTACTCTTTAAAAATTACAAAAATAGTGAAGGGTTTTGAAAACTTTACTTCATTGTATCCTGTGAAGGACTTTGTTATGGTGGGAAATAAAAAAAAAATCATCAAATTTAGCATAGAATAGGTATGAAAAGTAAAAGTTTTAAAAAGCAGTTTAAACTCAGCCTTTAAAAATGACAAAAACAATTCAGTGTTTTGAAAATTTTACATCTTAATATCCTTTCCAAGGAGTTTTATAGTTCGCGAAGCAAACATTTCGTGAATTTTAGCATTAAAAAGATATGAAAAATAAAATGTTTAGTCTGTAGTTTACACTTACTCTTTAAAAGAAGTGTTTTGAAAATTTTACTTCATTATATCCTGTGAAGGACTTTGATATGTTGGGAAATAAAAAAAAATCATCAAATTTAGCATAGAATAGGTATGAAAAGTAAAATTTTTAATCAGCAGTTTAAACTCAGTCTTTAAAAATAACAAAAAACTCAGTGTTTTGAAAATTTTACATCATAATATCCTTTTGAAGGGGTTTTATAATTCACGAAGCTAAAACTTGATGAATTGTAGCATTAAAAAGGTATGAAAAGTAAAATGTTTAGTCTGCGGTGTAAACTAACTGTTGAAAAATGACCAAAAAAATTAGTGTTTTGAAAATTTTACATCATTATATCATTGCGAAGGCGTTTGATATGTTGCAAAATACAAAAATCATCACATTTAGCATAGAATAGGTATGAAAAGTAAGATTTTGAAGCAGCAGTTAAGACTCAGTCTTTCGGTATTTAGTTATTATGTACCTATTTTATGCCAAATTTCTTCGAAACAGAGTACTCATCAAATTATATCAAAAAAAATCTTTGCTCTGGAGATTTTTTAAATTGAATATTTTTTAAACTAAGTCTAAAACGGAGATTTTCACATCTTCTAACTGGTTAAGGTAAATATAGACAGTCGAGATCGAACCCTCCCATGACCCGCGAATCTGACAGGTTATCCATTCGCACTCCCAAAGTGTCACAGGCAGAACTGTATTTGATTATTAACTTATCATATAAAAATGCATGTTATAAAATAAGAATTACGAGAGTTTAATAAAAAAGAGAGAATTATAAGCGATAAATAGATTAAACGATTTTGATTGGTTTAATTAAACTCTGAATACCGGTTTCCGTTCCTGATTGGACGAACGTTAAATAGCGATTTCCGTTTCTCGTTTCTCATTGGCTAAAACTATGAATAACGTTTTCGGCTTAAACTCGAATTCCCGATACCGATCGGAAACTATGGGTTTTCGTCGGAAACCCCTAGTTTCCGTTCAATTTCGATCGGAAACTAGGGTTTTCGGCAAAATACCATGTATACCGATCGGAAATCCCTAGTTTACGTGCGATATACCGGGTATTTTGCACGAAAACCCCTAGTTTTCGTTCGAAATAGTAGGTATACCGCATTTTTGTTACTATCGCGTGCCATACATATACCTTTAGATTTTCATTTTAATCTTTAAAATTGAAACAATCGTGTATGTCAAAAATCAAGCATCAACATTATATTTGAGTTATGTATCTTAAATGAGTTTTGTTTTTAGAACACACCACAAAATAGTGTTTAAAAAGTACTGGATTCATTAATTCACCTACATTAGTTGATATTTTTATTAGTATGTATACATGGAATGGACCCTTCTGTCGTTATGGTGTAAGAAAAGTCTGAACGACTTTCCTGCAAAACCTCTCCTCCTTAAGCTAATTCCCTAAAGAGTATTCCCTATGATCATGAATGGTGTGAAGGATTTTGAGAACCTTACCTGTGATCTTCGCAATTATTGTTAATTCTTTGTCTGATAAAGCTTTAAACCTTGGTTTTATATAATCTTCAACTGTCATTGCAGACAAACTATTTAAACCAGATGACAGGGTGCTAAAAATATTGAATGGAAGAATAACATTAATTGTTGTCAAAAAGACTATTATCTGTTTACGTAGTGTGTCACAGAAATGAAACAAAATATTTTCATTAGCTCAAGTAGTCATTTTTCTAAAACGAAAAATATCAATGAGCAAATCCGTGAAACAGATTTGAAAATCATTTTTATTAATTAAAATATGTTTACGATTCAAATCTTCTTTCTTTGTATTGGGTACCTGAATTACATGTCTAAAGTTCCATGAGAGGAAATTACATCTTGAACTTGCTAAGAGGTATGAGCATAGCTCATTGTTGAAGGCTTCATGGTGAGTTCAAGATAAAAAACAACAATAAAAGCGCTGTTCCTTTGTTTGGCTCTACTATCTACAGTACTCTGAAAAGTTGGCAGATTTTGTGATCCCATAGTGATCCTTTTGCAGTCAATGATTGCAGTCAGTGATTTTTTTTTCTCTTTTTTTTTTGTAAACATTGATCATACAAGTATACGTGACCAATGATCATAAAACTATGCAATCCTTGATCGCAAGATTGTTTTTCTTGATCACAAGGTCACAATCTTTGATCGCAAGAATGTCAACTTTGATCGCAAGGTTGTGATCCTTGATCTCAAAGTTGTGAACCTTGATCGTAAAGTTCATTGATCACAAGAAGTTGTGATCCTTTATCACAAGAAGTTGTGATCCTTTATCACAGCAGTAATGTAATTTATTAGATGATAATTGATAAATAATTCTCTCCATTTAAATTTATTTTAATAACTGTTTATATGATTATTCCCCGTTATTGAAAGATTATGACAAAAGTAATTTAGGTTAATTGCATAATATTATACACAACAAGGCGATAAAAATCTGACAATCTAAAGATTTGAATAAAAAAAACAATACATAAATGTTACATTAAATATAAAGTTTCAGAAAAAATAAAGAATGGGTGAACATTTGGATCTAGTTTTTTTTTATTTAACGAGATGTTACACTGCTCAGGTAAAAAATCTTTGGCGTTGTCTCTACATTAAAGCATTAACAACAGGTATATATTGTATATTTATTATTTTACGAAAGGTAAGGAGTAAATGAACATGAGATCATAACACATATGTTAACTCCAACTGCAATAATTTTCATGAGCTGTATGGCCATTTCGGAAATTAATTCCTCGTCAGCAGCACTAGAACCCAAACAAAGGAAATCCATAATTTCAAAAAATGTTTAAAATGCATAAAACCAAACAAAATCTGCATAATCAGTAATATCAAATATAGCTAAGGATAAAAACTACGATGGAGGGAGGTAATCCTTCGGTTTTAGAATTTGCATAAATTTAGAAAATAGTAATTGAACAAAGTGTACACATGAGATATTATCTCATGTACAAGTACACCATATCTAAGAAAATAAAGAGCATACATTATTACCACGGGGAATTGTTTTACCAACTCCAGACTGCAATAGAAGACAAACTCCTGTATTAAATATTTTACGAAAGGATATAGAGTAAATGAACATGAGATCATAACATCATGTACCTTTATACAAGTTATATTTAGTGATATTGTAAACTTCATTACTGTTTTGTAAAATTTAGACGTTCTGCCTTATACCAATTTCGAATAAACACCACGCAGCGGGTCCGCTATATCTTAAATTTACCAAAAAAGAAATAAATTTATCTATTGAACAGTAACAGAGACATATAATTCCTGGGTTTCATATGTCTCTGACAGTAAAGAATACACTAGAAATAAATTTATTTATTAAACAAATTATATTTCTTATAAATCCATTAATAAAAACAATTTTATATTTGACTGGACATAACTGTTAAGAAAACACATAAAATGCAACTTTTTTGAATTACACTTGCGTAGATTCTTGTGATCCTTGATTGGAATGTTCGTAATCTTTGATCACATCTCCTTTGATCCTTGATCGAATCTCCTGCAATTATTGATCACGACACCTGCAATCACTGATCACAACTTACACCATCATTGCTCAGAAGACTTGTGATCAACGATCAAAATATTTTTTGTGATCCTTTTGTGATCCCTAAGTGATCCCTTTGCAGCAAAATTGCTATGTTGAATTTTCAAGGTACTGTATTTGTAGAGATTTTTTCGCATATGCATTTACTCCATATCCATTCATTGGGAATTAGAACAGTTTCTTCTCGTTGTTCTACGTAACCCCTCCTCGATTTTTTTCTATCTCCTGTTAAACAATAACTTTTAAAATGTTGTGAAGATCCTTTATCTGCTATTCTTGTGTATAGTTCATTTGTTTAACGTCATCGGGAGTCTAACTTTGACACACATAGTCAATGCTATTACTGTGATTGTTTTTTTATTGCAGTCTGACCTGTGATTGTAATTTTCGGCCGTTCTGTTTGTTAACAATTGTTCATTGTTTTCATCATCAACAGAATACGGAAGCAACAGTCGTGAGTACTAAATACTCAAATTATACTATTCTCAATTGAAAGTTGAGTGTAATACTAAATAATTAGTAAAAAACTATTATTTCATTGGTGATGATTTTCGTTGGGTCTTATAATTTTACTAGTTTAATCCCGTTTGTTCAATATGACGGCTTTTAATTATTTCCGGTCGCGCATTCATTGCAGAAATGCTAAATTTTCCAAAGGATCTAATTATATTCCAATAAATCAAAACGTCAAGTTACTGAAAAATATTAATATACATAGTATCACATTGGATGTACTGAGCCGGACTCAGCAAGCTAAACCTAGTTCGTTGGCCCAATTCAAAATAAAAACCCAGTGTGGATCAACTATTTTAATTAGCCGATGAACAAATTGTGGTAAAAACACTGTTATTGAACTAGGTATTCCAAGTTACAAACTAATATCTGGACATTCATAGATCTACGTTCTGACTACGACTGAGAAAGGTGGAATAGGGAAACGAAACCAATTATTTAAAATACACACGGTGCGTTCGGAATGTCTTCATGTTTGACATGACTATACACTAATTGTGACAATACACTCCCCGTCTGATATCTACTTGATATCACTATTATTTAAACAAACAACAGAAATTTATCATACATTCATAATATTCACTGAATATAATTATTTACACTTATATACAATCTTCCACCAGAAGAATTATCTCGGAGATCGTAAACTGATCTGGAATTCACAGATGAAAGATAAATTCGGTAAAACAGAATACAGCGATATCCAGGTTGAGATGAGCTGGAGTCTTCCACTTCCTACGAAGGGATTTTTTGTACTTATGGATATTCTCGTAACAGTAATATCAGCAGAAGTATCTGAAGGACTTTCTCCTTTTTCATCCAAAAGCGGATTGAGATTAGCTGTTGAACCTTTGCCAATAGGTTTCTTGTGACTTATACAGTTTATATTTTCTTCATAAACTCCACGTTGTAGTGATGACTTATTGAAGTCTTCTGCTTCTGGAAGTGAAGTGTTATCAGGTTCAAGCTTTGAACTCCCATTCAGGCGTAAATGTGACGAACGTTTCAGGAATGCAATACCACATATTATAGCACTCAAGGCTGAGAAATGCTGGAATCTTTCAGCACCTATGTTAGAATTATCTGGTACTGCGATTGTTTTGGCAATAGAGATCTCTGGAGAAACATGAGGTCGACTCTCACTTTCATGTAATGTATCTAGTCCTTGCTGTTGATTTCGCAAAGTTTCTCTTTCTGAAACATTGTCATCCGGGACTGGTTCGTCCCAATCAACTGTTGTTGAAGTCAGTTTTCTCAGAATCAGCTTCCCTTGGATAATAACTGGGGCTAAGAATCCAAGCGGATCATATATGCTGTTTATCTTAGATAATATACCTTGTCTTGTTATAGGTTTTGTGTCCAGCGATAGCTGGAATAGGAACATGTCAGTGTTGACGTCCCATATTAGTTCAAGGCTACGCTGGAGTGGTTTGATGTTGGCTTCAAGATCTAAATCTTTCAAGTTTGTAGCTAAATCACTTGTTGGTAATGCAGACATAACTTCCGCACTGTTGTATGCAAACTTGTGCAAACGGAGATTTCCGTACTTCTTCAATGCTGCTTGTGTGTCTTTGACGACTTTGATGGCCTCTTCTGCTGTTGGGTATGATGTTAATCCATCATCAACATAAAAGTCTTCAGTCACAAAGTTTGTAACATCTTTGCCGTACTCTGGCTCTGCGGCCTGAACTGTCTTACGTATCCCCAACGTTACCACTGCTGGGGACGGACTGTTGCCGAACACAGGGACTCTCATTCGGTACTCTATCATATCCTTATCAATATCATTGTCTTTATACCACAGGAATCTAAGGTAGTTTCTGTGATCTTCCCTCATTACAAAGCAGTGAAACATGTGCTGAACATCAGCAGTAACAGCAACCATCTCTTTCCTGAAACGTATCAGAACTCCCAGTTAGCTGTTTGATAAGTCTGGACCAGACATCAAAACACTGTTTAGGGATACTCCGTCGAACTTTGCGGAGAAATCGAACACACCCCTGATCTGCTCAGGTTTCTTGGGATGGTATTCTCCAAACAAAGGTAAATACCAACATTCTTCTTGTTCTTGCAATGGCGGAGCAACTTCCGCATGGTTGTTGTCTAATATCTTTGACATGAATCTATAAAATGTTCTCTTTTGAGAGCGTTCTTCCTCAGACTGTTTTCGAGGAATTCCGCTCTTTTAACAGCTTGGTGCCTGTTGTTTGGAAGTTGTTGTCTTGGTGTCCGAAATGGTAACGGAGATACCCAACTGCCTGTGGAGTCTCTTACAAACTGGTTGTCCATTTGTTTCATAAATGTTTTATCTTCATACGACATTCCTGGTTTGTCGTCATCTTTTGTCTTAGCAAAGATATCATATTCTGGTATGTCTACTGTTTTAGTTGCAGTATTGAAACAAGCGGGATCTGGTTCCCGTACACAAATTTTACTTTCACATGGTCTTAGTGTCGTAGGTTGGCCAGATGGTAGGACAAATGTTTTCTTCACAGATAAGTCTGGAGTTGCATATTGATAGTCCAGACAGATTTCTCCGATGACTACCCAGCCCAGTCTTAATTTCTGGACAAAGGGTGATCCAGGTGGTCCATATCTATAATCTAGGACATGGTGGACTTCGGGAAGGTCTCTTCCTATGAGCAGCATCATCTTCCTGCTGTCTTTGATTTGCGGAATTCTCCCAGCTATATCTTTCATATGTGGAAAGTGTACGGCAGAATCTGATGAAGGGATTTCGTCTCTGCTGCTTGGAATGTAATCACATTCTACCAAGACTGGCAATTCTAATTCTTCATGTCCATGTAAAGATTGGACTACAAATCCTTTGGCTCTCCTGCCACTGATGGCAATACGACCTGAACAAGTGGTCAGGGTATAATTTTCTGGTTGGTCTTCAATATTGAAGAATTCAAAGAACTCTGGTGATGCTAGGGACCTATTACTTTGGTCGTCAAGAACTGCATGCATTNGTTTATTGTAAACAAATTACATAACTAGGCCAAACAAATTACATCATATTAAGGCCATACAAATTAAAAACAATGAATAAAATGCATTATAGAATATTTACAACATTAAATTACCTATAACACTTGGCACATGATTTGCATGTGTTATTTCCACAGATTTCTGTGCAAGACGAGTTAACTGTTCTGTCAGTACTGTTGGCATTACTTGCCTCCCCGCCGTTCTGTTGTACTGTCTCCCCGCCGTGATGTTGTGCGGGGCCAACAGAAGATGCCTTCCTGACTATGTGTAAGGCAGTGGTGTGTTGCTTTCTTCCGCAGTCTCTGCAGGAAATCTTCGCCTTGCAGTCTCTGCTCCTGTGGGTTGTAGAGGCGCAACACCTAAAACATAGGTTGTTTTGCTTGAGGATCTCTCTCCGCTCTTCAATTGATTTGGACTTGAATCCTCTACATTCGTCTAATGAATGTCTTGTGTTGTGTATAACACACCTGTCTGGTGCTTCATTCTCTGTACACTGGGGCAGGGTGCCCCTTATGTCTTTACTGCTGGGCTTGTTTGGACATCTGTCGACATCAGTTTTGTGAGATGCTACCCAGGTCTTGGCCACGGGTGGTTTCCCTCCAGAATAATTTGGAGTTGTTTGCTGTTCTTGTTCATAACAAAATCCGGGATCATTTTTGATTATGCTCATCTCCCGAATGAATTTGGAGAACTCTGTGAATGGTGGAAATGGTACATTATGTGACGACTTGTAGTTATAAGCTCTTATTGTCCATTTTTCTTGGAGTCCGTAAGGGACCTTACTGACTATTGGCCTTATCCCAGATGAAGAATCAAAATATCCCAGAAGTGACTGGAATCTGGGATTCTGTTTGATGTGTTCTATCTCCGACAATAAATCGGACAACTGATACAGACGTGCACTGTCCTTGTTTGTTAATTTTGGAAAGTTCCCCAGTCTATTCATTAGTGAAGCTTCCACCATTTCAGGGGATCCATACCTGGTATCTAAGCGATCCCACAACAATCTGAGACATTCAGTGGGGTTCTCACATGACCTCCTTATACTTTCAGCCTGTTTTGAAGACTCAACTCCCAGCCATTCTACAAGGAGGTTTAACTGTTGTGAGTCATACACTTTGGCTTCATCAACAACTGACTTGAGGCTATTTTTCCACACAAAGTAGGATTCAGCACGGTAGTTGAAATAAGTAAGACCAGATAACAGTATTTCCTTATGGAGAAGGAATCTGGTTATATCTGAAGTCTGGTTTACAGTCCTGTCATCCTCTAGGTTTAATGCTTGTGAACTTGGTATTGGCATGTCACGTGATAAGTGCTGACATGATGGTTCAAATGCTGGTGCATCTCTGTTAAGCTGAAATGTAACAGACTGAGATCTTCGAGGTGGTCCAGCATAAGCTGGAGTAGATGTTACCTCTGGTGCTCCATATACTACTGTTGGAGTTGACGCAACTTCCTGCTGTCTGGAGGACCCATATAATACTGTTGGGGTTCACGTAACTTCCGGTGGTTTGGAGGCCCCATATACTACTGACGGGATATTTTGTGCCTCCTCATTTGAAGCATTGAAGGGGTGTTCTTCAACATATCGTTGAACCCGTTGTAGCGGGTCTGCCTCCTCTATGGGTAACTGACTTCGCTGGTCTTCACTATCAACTCCTGTTTGACTACTATCGTCATCCAGGATCTAAGCCTCAGTTTCTGCCATAACAGCTTCTTTTCTTGCCTCTAGCAATGTTTGGTCGGCCTTAAACTCGGCTTTCTTCCGAGCTGCTGTTGGTTCCATCTCAGCCTTTTGACGAGCTGAAGCTGCTTCCATTTCAGCCTTTCGACGAGCTGTAGTTGCTTCCATTTCAGTCTTATTTGCTTACATTTTAGCCTTATTTTCTTCCATTTCAGCCTTTCGACGAGCTGTAGATTCTTCTTAAATGGCTTCCTGCTTTGACAGAGCGGCCTGTTTTTCTGCGAAAGCAAGGCTTGCTTTGAAAGCTTCAGCTTTTGCTTTCTTACGTTATAACAGACTGGAAGCGTCTGTACGTGTAGACGTCCCACCTTGTGATTTGTATTTACTAATGTGGGACGATGAGCTGCTACTAGGTGCCTTTGGTGTTTTCTTAGGCGTCAGAGCCTGGCTTGTTTCCTGTAGATTACACAGGGCGTTGTCTACCCTATGTTGCCGGAAGCCTGACACCGTTGCACAAGCTTCCAAGTCATGTTTGCTGTCTTCGGTCCTGCTGGATTTCAGGAAGTCCTTATAAGCCCTGAGTTGTTTCCGGTACCTGGCGTTTGCTTGTGCAATTTTTTGACCAAGGTTTAACTGGTCCCGTACGTTAGCGGGAGGATCGTCTGCTGCTTAGAGCAGGGCTTCAAGCATGGTCCATAAATATTTTATGTCTTGACAATGTTTGTCACATGTTTGTGAATACTGTTCTTGCCCTTTCTCTGTAAGTGTCCGGATCCGGGTGTCCGGAACTGCTGAAATGGCTTCCTCTGGCATATCAGTTGGATTTACACTCATTATGAACGTTGTTTAATCCAGTTGTAGCCTGTCGCCTGGAACAGGAACAGTGTTACCGTAGTTGAGTGACTGTGTTGTCTTCTGTCCGGGAACAGGAAGAAACGGTGTCCTGTAACTGTGTTGCCTGCAGCAGGAACGGTGCTACCAGTAGTCCAGAGGAGCTCTGGAACTCAGGCTGGTCCTAGTGTTTGTACTGTTCGGGAACAGTAAGAAACATAAGTGTTTTTACTGTACTGAGCCGGACTCAGCGAGCTTAACCTAGTTCGTTGGCCCAATTCAAAATAAAAACCCAGTGTGGATCAACTATTTTACTTAGCCGATGAACAAATTGTGGTAAAAACACTGTTATTGAACATGGTATTCCAAGTTCCAAACTAATATCTGGACATTCATATATCTACGTTCTAACTACGACTGAGAAAGGTGGAATAGGGAAACGAAACCAATTATTTAAAATACACACGGTGCGTTCGGAATATCTCAATGTTTGACATGACTATACACTAATTGTGACAATACATTGGATCAAGTTTAAATACGTGCTTGGTTATATAACTTACTTACCTCAGTGAAGCACTGAAAAGGGATGCCATGAAAAGACCTGCCATTCCTGGAAGATTTCTAAAAATGTCTAATACTATAAATGGTGGTATCTGCAATAAAGATAAACATTTCTTTAAATGCAACTATAACATTTTATAGTTTATGCATATGCGCATTTCGACAACTTATGTCTCTTCAGTGCAGAGCAAATCAAAACATTTGGAAATAGATAACCAAGATATGTGTAAAACCTACACTGAAAATAAAGGTTTGCTCCTTGCGCGGATATGTCTTTTTCATTTCTATACTTAATTTCAAAAATTTGACAATTTTTGTCTCTTCAGTGCAGATCAACTGAAAAAGACCATAAACCGAAATATCTGTAAAAGATAAAAGAGAACGAATAATTAAAATAAGCAAAATTTTGGATGATTTTCCATAGGATTCTATGTTGAATTATGTCTCCGGTGGTGGCCATATAGCATTAGATTCGAACAAGCTAAACACTTTTAAAAGGACCATCCATAAACTTTCGTGACCAAGTACATTGGCATTCGAATTCCGATATCAATTTTTACTGCTCAAAAACGGAAAGTTTACTATTGAAAAATCGATATCATAACTCTTGTCGTAAAGTTTTGTTTCAGACTTCCATAGTTTTCAATGTAGAGGTATAGGTCCAGGTATGAAGCTGATGATATTGCATCAGTGGTTTATTTCGAGTTTATTTGAGTATATAAGATGAAGGTTATCCTTAAATTTAGTATTGTTTAATGAAAGAACATCATCAGAAGCTTAAATAAAAGGACTCTGCTAGCTTCTTGTCTTTTTCTGAACTAGCCATTGTATGAACTTGGCTTCATACGAATAAAGAAACAAATCTGCTAAAAGTGGCTCACAATTAGTAGTCCCCATAGGTATCTCGATTGTGTGCTGGAAACCTTTTCATCCAAATACTAAAAATATGTTATCGATCAAGAATTCCAGCATTGCGATAACATCCTCCTCTGTATACTTTTTGTGTGAATCATTGTGATCTTTAACAAAATAGGCCCCTATCTTTACCTAATACCAAATATGAATATCTTTTTCACTCCTTTTAGTTTTCTTATTTCCCCAGTGTTTGTAGATATATTTGAAAATGGTTGAACTCAATGTTCCGTGGGTGATTATCTTGCAAATGATGCTAACCAAGCGGACATTGACGTTTCGGTTCTCACTTACATAAAAAGGGAGTACCTAAGGACAATTTAAACCAAGTGTTTCTCAAATTTCCAGAAAATTTGCAGATGAGTTTTTCAATGTTTTTAAACTTAACTTTTACCGCTGGCAACCATCTTCGATTAACTGCTGACACACCGAATTGTACTTTAAAACGAAATCTTCAATTGACTAAATGGATAAATACATCGGCAAACGAATATCGAAGCAACAATGAGGAAAGGGGTTCTAAAAGAAGAGGAATTCTAAGAAAAGGTCTTTGAATGTACTTGTTCCGCAGGTTGTAGACGACAGACGATGGTCGACAAATGAAACGTCGGGCAACGGACAACAAACGACTCACGATACGATAGCAATAGTGAAAAGGTGAAAATAAATGTTTTTATTATTGCAGTTGGAGTTAACATATGTTTTATGGTCTCATGTTCACTTACGCCAAATCCTTTCTTAAAATATTCAACCAACTGAAGGCAAAACGTGCACGGCATTTTTACATTTACTTCGGTATTTACCTACTTATAAAATATAGCAAATTGAAAGATATTTCATGAGTAGTGTTTTCATTATAAAAATATAAAAGCAATACTTGATTAGGGTTTGTTATCTGTTTAGATGCCAGTGGATCACACTGAATGGCGCCGTAATAACCATAAATTACTATGCCCTCTAGTGTTACGAGAGACATTGAAATAAAACTTCCTATGCCAGCCAAATAGACCATTCTGTAAAATAGAGAAAAATACCGATAAATTTGTCAATATATCAAAGGTTATGGAAAGCAAAAAAAATATTAACGATGAAAACACAGAGAAAATATCAATTACAACTTCTTATTGTTCTTACTATTAACAAAGGGTTGGCAGAATCAAAAATGCAAATTTAAAAAGAGGAATATATACCAAAAACAAGTACAAATTATTATTATAGGTGCTTCACAATCTACTACATCGAATGTGCTGTGTGCGGGCTGTGTGTCAGTGCTAACCTCTACCTGCCTAAACACTTTGTCAACTATCTAGCTGGATCCAATGAAACTATCGAAATAAATCTTAATCTTCCACAACAAAGTGAATCGCAGTGATTAATTTATGTTAATTTTTAGTGCCATTTTCTAACCTTCATGACGAAATCGGATAGAGATAATTCAAATCAAGGCAATACACCATATGTATAATCTACAAAGGCTCATGTAAACAACTTTGTCTCATTTAATTGACATTTCTGCATTGAAAGGGGATTTTTGGCGCACCATAAATCCGGTTGAACCCATCATTGAAATGTCTTAACTTTTTATTGGTTTATTGTTCTCCATCATATTCTTTCAGTTGATGGCCTATCAAATATTTTGTTTTTATCTGCACTGAACAGACATAAATTGTTAAAATCGCCAACTGCAGAAACAAAAATAACAGTATCATTGGTATTTAGTTATTTGTTATAAGATCAGTTCCGTTACATTTTCTTTACCTTGTAGCTTGGGTTTGTGTTGCCAAAGCACTGACCCTCTGAACTGTTGATTGATTAAAAGACAGGCTAATCAATCGTATTGCTGATGCAAATATTAAACCCCAAACAGTATGTCTGACCGTAGGATCAAGATCAAAACTGTGAAAAAAAGGCACTGTATGAACGTCAATTTATCTGTCAGCAGTATTCTAGATATACATCTTGATCATTAAGATCCTGTATTTGCTATTTGTACAATTTATAATAAAGCTTGGAATATACCACTGCTTTCTGATATCCAAATCGTTTGGTGTGTTGCGTCATCACCTATTTATCGAGTATTAAACATAACTGAAAACAAAACGTTCATTAACTTGTGATTCAAGAATCGTTAAAAGATGAACAAACATATATCACTCCTTATTCATTTAAATCAGAGGTATGCAAGTCATGAAAATGCTATCCTTTCCTTTTTTGCAATGTATTGCTTAATTGACAGTATTCATTATCGACCAAGCGCTAATTGATGGGATCATTGTCAAAGTCTAAACAATAAATTCGAATCCGATAAAGGAATTATTACTGTCATAAAATCAATAATGTTTACAACAGTAATAATGACTTTTTCAACAATCGCATATATTGTTTTGACTACATAATGATCTAAACGATTCGCACTTAGTCAAGAGTGGTAATCGCCATTAATGTATTAAATACATTTTCATTCAATTGCGGCGTGTTGGTAAGCAATGCTTTTTAACATGCATTCACACATACTTTCAGTTTCAAACTATAGCTGTCTAAACAATGAAAATCTTAAGAAGACCATGAGTGTAATGTAGTATAAATCATAACAAGTGAATTGAATATCCAAATAATTACCATAAATTAATACACCTTACTTGAAAAGATAGAGTCTACCATTATTGGAATTAATTTCAAACACTTCTCTGGGTCCTCCAGTCAACACTGTTCCCTGTAAAAAGGTATAACACATGAATTTATTGCTTTCATCAGATCATGCTTACCTTTAAGAGCAACTGATGATACTCCCTTGGATTTCTGCATGCAATTTTTGTGGATTTCGTGTAAACTTGCTTTTCTTTCCTTGTTGTGTTGTCCACCTTGGTGTTGTCTTTATTTACAAGTATTCTTACCAATTTTATGAAGCCTTGATGTCATGTTTTTGAATTCGTGTTTTCTGAATTTTACCTTCGGTATTTGCTATTAATTTATACTATATTGGAAGATATAAAAACTTTGAAAGCATGCAATATTCTTGTCGTACAACTATGTTGATGTTTCTTTGGCACTATTTGTGTACCTATGCGAAAGTCGTTTGTGATCAAAAACTGGAGATTCATCTGGTTTCTTATATTTTTTCCACTAACTGATGAGGTATTGTTTTCCGTATATAGAACTATTCCGTACGGTAGATTTTCTACTATATTTATGATCGTGCAAGTTCGAATGTTAGTCATCCAGGGAAGATTTTTACCAAAAACAGATTTTCCATACTAGTTTCAATTGATAAAAACACTTGTTATAATTATATTGACAAATTTTTGGGAAGCCTAACGACAGCATAAGGTAAAGATTGAATTTCAGTAATAAAAACTTGAATTTCACGTAACATTTTTCAGAACATCTCCTATTCCCTACTTTATATTCACATTTACACAACAAAATTATTTAAACAACAAAACTGTATGAGTGTTATCGTTGGTCTAAAGATTGATTGAGAGAAGAGTCTCCTTGTAGATGTTAAAACCACAAAATGAATAAAGAAGTGTCAACAACTATAAACCTTTCTATCTAAGGTTGATTGTTTTGTCTACATTTCAATAATCAGTTTTCTTTTCTATCAGCTGACAAACTGTAACTTTTCTGCTTAAACTGTTACTATATTCAGGCTATTACCAGGGTAAACATCACTGAAGTAAAATCTAACTTGTCTATGGAATGGGATTTATGCTGTCATGGCGTCCAACTTATGTGTTACCTTAATTATTACAGCAAATATTCCCATGTACATAATTAGCCATTGAAAAACATCAGTCCATATTACAGCCTTGATTCCACCCTAAACAAAATAAAAAAAAAATGTGAATCATAATTGACTTGAAAAAATGACAAAGAATTCAAAAATACTGTGACCTTCATTGAAATTCAGTTCATAAAATTTTATGGATGATTACTGGAACTGTCAAAGTATACAAAGCTAAACAGAAGAACAATTTGCGTACCAATGTGCCACAGAAGTATAGTTACAGCAATCATTAACTGGTTTAATCGATTTTAAATGTTGTAACGTTATACAAAACAATGATCAACAATGTCGCAGTCTTTCAGCAGGAATTCACATTTAAGAACTGTGAATAATTACACAATTATCGAACAGAATTGTCAGGGGCCAACGTCCAGGAGGCAAAAAGAAATACAGATGGAAACTACCGGAAAATTGTCGACCGCAAAGGCTCTGACTTCTCAAAGGCATTTCAAAAGAAACGTGTGGTTAAACATTTTTTTTCTTTTTTGTAGTGTACCAAACCTCTTTCCATTGCGGTAGTGTGTGGTAGCAACTCAAAAGCAATCGTCATTGAAAGGTCGTAGACAGTTAATAGAAACTATCATCCGAGTACTAAGTAAAAAAAAGAATCTTGAATCAGAGTTCGATCCAAAACGTGATTTTTTTTTCATCAAGGGACTGATATATGTTGAAGAACTTTTTAATGATCATATGAGCTGGAATTTCTCGGCGGTCATGGTGATAGTTATGTAGATCTAGTGGTTTCTTTCGTTTCCTTTATCTCTAGTTCTGGAAGATATATCAATGGAATTTATCTAGCAAATAACTAAATACCGAAGTTACTGTGAATTTACTTTCTGCATATGCGCATTTCGACAACTTATGTCTCTTCAGTGCAGATTAAATCTTAACGTTTGGAAGACCAGAAACTCAAAGATATTTAAAAACCGAAAGAGAACAAATAACCAATATGATCTAAATGTAAAGCCAAAATCAGCTAAGGACAGAGATTTGCATGAGGGAGATACTCCTTAGTTTTAAACAAAATTTTCAAAAATTTAGATATTGTAAAATTCCAAATAATCGGCTTTCGGGTCAGCACCGAAGTACTGACTACTGGTCTGGTGAATACCCTCGGGGACTAACAGTCCACCAGCAGTGGCATCGACCCAGTGTTTACAAATAACTAAATACCGAAGTTACTGTGAATTTACTTTCTGCATATGTGCATTTCGACAACTTATGTCTCTTCAGTGCAGATAAAATCTAAACGTTTGGAAGACCAGAAACTCAAAGATATTTAAAAAATGAAAGAGAACAAATAACTAAAAGATGCGTTATTATTGGTAAGAAACATCATCACTATATCTATTTGTTCTATGATCTTTTACGAGTCCCTGAAGAAATACAAACTCGTAAGAATATATAAACAAGTATGCGAATAGAGGAGCACAATTAGTGCCCATTGGTATACAAACGACCTGTTGATGAATAACACCTCCAAATGTAACACATGTATAATCAATAAGAAAATCAAGCATACTGCACACCTGTTTTTCATCTCAGCATACTTTTCCATTAAAGTTGGTAAAAAAATTACATTTTTTTATAAGACAGTAATTTTTGATTCAATATAAAGATAATAAATAAAATATAATGGTTTTTGTTGGCAAAAATATTGATCATCTCCTAAATGCTTTACACCATAACTAAATTTAAACAATTTGTCATGTTAGCAGTATTTGGCATTACACAATATCATGTTCTTCTTTCATAATTGATGATGTTGTTATACGAAATCTATTTAGAAGTATTTCAATTGAAGTTTCATATGGAAGAAGGATTGATATCATAGTCAACGGAAATTATGTCCTTAGCAAGCTGTCAGTAACTGCGAGCATTTTTCTGGACAGTACCCGTGTGTATTTTCTTCGTGTTTTTTGTACTTCATTGTGAGATTCCTCGTCTTGATAAGTTGAACTTTTTTTCTAGTTTGATTTTTTATGCGAGTCTTTTTGTGTATTTTTTAGCCATTCACCACACATAGGGGGTTGGGGTTAGATCCAAGAAAACGAGTTTAACCCCACCGCAATTTTTGCGCCTGTCCCAAGTCAGGAATATGTTGGTCATTAGTAGTTAACTAACCAAAAAAATCTGCGTTTTCAAAAAAAACACGTTTTTCAAAAAAACGTGTTTTTGAAAACCGCAGATTTTTTCCCATATTAACTACTACTGACGGGACTATAGAACAAACAAACATGTAAGATTTGTTATTCACTACGGTTGAGACGGGTAAAACGATCTAGATTTCACTCACATTTTTTACGATGTTTACGGATTAAACATCTCATAAGTAAAACAAAAATCTTATAGGTTTTACTTCGTTCTAGACTCTGCTTTAAAAAATTTAGGACACGACTCGTAAACTCTATCATTTTTATATAAAAAGAAAAATAATATTCTAGTAATAAAAATGTTTAGAGGAACGCAGTTTTGCGATAGATATGAGTATTGTAACTTTTTACTAGACACTCCCATAAGAACTCCACAAAATGGACAAGCACAAGTCAAAACGGATTACAAATTTAGTATAAACGATAGAGCTTCGTTTCATGACTGGTACAATGGGTATTTTTATATCAAGTTCAAAGTAGATAAACTAGCTGACGGAGCAGCACCAGATAATGACACAGTATCTGTTATTTCAGATGTAACAAATTTTCTTAGTCAAATGACAGTTAGGCAAAACGGAAAAATAGTGCACGACTGTAATAATTTATCACTAGCAAATCACGTCAAATCATTGCTTACACTTTCAGATGGTTATGTTAAAAGTCTAGGAAAAAACAGCTTTATTTACCCTGACAACATAGCAACCACTGCTGATAATACAGGGTTTGCTGCAAGAACAGCGTTAACTAATGCACGAGCAGAAGTAACAGAAGAAATACCACTAAATAGATTTTCGTTCTTCGCCTCGTTAGAACAAAATCTTTTACCCCCGGCACAGATGGGAATAACAGTAGAAATAAACAAAGACAATTACTTGTTGTACAAAGCCGAGTTGTAATTACACACTTTGAACTTTTGATCCCCAGACTAAAACTAAATTCTGTTGGTCTAACAAATGTACTTCAGAATTACATGAAACCAAGACGGTGGACATATCTAAGAGAATCTATTAACACTAGTACCTCGGGTCAATCTGTTGAAGGGTCGTATCGTATTACAACAGGGATAAAACACCCGAAACACGTAATCATATTTTTACAAAGGAGTGACAAACATAATGATCAAGAACAAAATCCTCTGTTACTCGGCACTTTCAAAGTAACTCCAGCAAACACAAATTGTACCCTCCTGACAGCCAGATTAGAAGTTGGTTCTGGTATCTTTTACCCGGAAACGAGATATAGCTCGACTAAAATCAGCAGAATCTTCAGAGATGCCTGTAATTTTAAGCCTAACGCAAGCAACGACTATGACACCGGGAACATGCTTACCCTTAGCAACTTTGGTTCTCTATACGGATTAATCTATTTTTATTTGACTTACGCAGACGAATCGGTGAGTATGGAGAACACATCTTTGACGTTACATTACAGATTAAATCAGGCTCCAGCCGCTGCCTACCGAATCTTTGCCCTTGTACTGAACGAAGAAGATATAATTTTAGACACAATTGGAAATGATATAGTAATTATCTAAGGTATTAAAAAATGAGTAAATACGTTAACTATAGTCTTGGTTTATCCGAAGGTCAGAGAAAGAATTTAGCTAAAGCATACAAAAACATATCTTGTTTAACATTAAGACTAACAAACAACCAATTAACAGGTGACTTTCCTATGGCGTTAACACAAACACAAATAAATAAAATACAGAAAGCAAAGGCCTCTGGTACTGGGGTTCACATAAGAATTTCAAAGACACAAATGACAAAATCACAAAATGGAGGTTTTCTTTGAGCACTCGCTAAACTTGCACTTCAGGTCATAAAGACAGTGGCATCCAAACTATTACCTGCCTTTGGCATCGGAGCGGCCTCCGCTCTAGCTGAAACCGGGGTGAAAAAGGT
>MJUU01020247.1:55084-84971 GCA_002080025.1 Modiolus philippinarum
AGATGTATTCTATATAGATGTGCATTTATACAAAACGGACGTAATACACATATTTATTACAATCAGAATGTAACATAACCATTTTTGAACCGAAGGAACAAGTACTATTATACATTTTAATAGATTTATTTGGTAATTATAGGAAAATCGTATTTTTCCTGTGTTGTATATATTTACCAGATACATAGATTATTTTATAACTATTGTTATTAGGAAATAAGTATTTCTATATTGTTATTGCAGGGTTTTATTTTATTTATCAATACTCTTCATGAATATTGTGCATTAAAGAACCCGCAACCTGAGATGGTGTTACTTTTATTCTATGCCTGATATGGAATAATATTACATTTTTGCATTAAAATCAGTAATAAAAAAGATGAATAGTGAACAAAACAAAACGTACGAAATACTTGCAATGTATGATTTACACAATGTAAGAAAGATGAATATTTATAAATCAACGAGGCTGCCAAGCGGAGTTTACAAAATACTTGATATTCAAGAGGAAGAAAAGAGCGTACATTTGTATTATCCTCTTAGCGGTATATTCGTTAGAGAGAGGGTGCCCGAAGAGATACTGGCAGACTTACTAGAAATACAAAGGACTCAAAAGTATTTAACTAAAGTAAAAGAAAGAATCGTACGTCCTCCTAGAGTGTGGGTGTGCAGGGAATTACAAGAAGTATTTGTTTAGGTGTGCACCGAGTCCTTGTTGTTTTTTACTCCTATTACACTCTGAACTATTTTTTTTTTGTTTATAATTCGTGCCTTAAACAGGTTAAAATAGAGTATTGAGCGTTGGAAAAAGAGTAAAACCTATCAGATTTTTTTGTTTTACTTATGAGATGTTTAATCCGTAAACATCGTAAAAAATGTGAGTGAAATCTAGACCGTTTTACCCGTCTCAACCGTAGTGAATAACAAATCTTACATGCTTGTTTGTTCTATAGTCCCGTCAGTAGTAGTTAATATGGGAAAAAATCTGCGGTTTTCAAAAACACGTTTTTTTAAAAACGTGTTTTTTTTGTTTTTGTTTGAAAACGCAGATTTTTTGGGTTAGTTAACTACTGTCATTGTCTTGTCCTTGTCTTCTTTTAGAATTTTAGTTTCTTGATATTTGGGTTATGGATGTGGTTTCTTGCCATTGATTTATTCTCTTTTTTTAACCTTTTTGGGGCCATTTAGGGCTTGCCATATAGTGTAAGGTTCCTCACTGTGTTGAAGACTGTGAGTGAACCCAAAGATTCTTTGTTTTGGGTCGTTTTAACCTGGATATGGGATGTTGTCTCCTTGACATTTACCCCATTTCCTTTCTTTTTACTATAAATATATTCACAGTAACTTGGGTACATGTACACTGTGTTGTATTCTATTATTTAATTAACATGTTAAATGAGATAAACTATTAATATTTAAAAGATTCCTAAGTTTTCACCATAGTATGTTGATACTTACTATAGATGTATATACAACTGAAGCTGTAGCCACAATCACTACTGATACCCAAAATGGCATGTTAGTCGCTGTGAATAAAGAAAGCATCAAAAAGAATTAAACAACAATAAACCTGCTAATGAAGCGTTATTCTTCTCACCTGGAAAGCTTTACAAAACATATTCAACAGGATTATTCGTCCAAGTTAAACTAGAAGATAATCACCAAGCTCATTTGACTTCTAGATTTTTTTTTCATGCATTCATTACACTTTATAAACTATTCATGGACTTAACTTGCTACCAATACCTAACAGTAACATTGATGATTGGCGCAGCATTGCCATGGTTTCCTTTATAGTGTATTATGTATCAAAACAAACTGAATACAAGACCTCTCTTAAATTAAGCATCTTCTACAATTCATTGTTACCCAAGAAAAAAATACAAAACGTGTTTGATGATCTTATATGATAGATAAGAGATTTTTACTAGCACTAGTTGTAATCATTTAAGGAAAAATGGCATTTAGACAATATACAACGGTACTCTCAGTAATTGGTTCTCTATGTTTTTATGCCCCCAGATCGAGAATCGGGGGCATATTGTTTCCTGGTTGTGTGTCTGTCTGTCTATCCGTGCGTCCAAAATTATAACCTATGCTATAGATCTAGTCAAGAGGAACATGAATATGTCCCAAAGAATTAGGTCAGGTCAATGATCAAGGTCACATAGGTCAAAATTTAAGTCTTAGGTTCCATTTTCGTATATTTTGTATGTAAAGAAAGATTATTACAATCTAACACCATTGAAAGTGCAAAATCGAGAAATATCAGACACCAAAGGGTAAGATTTTAATATTTCTCTGACGAGGCATGCCGAGTCAATGAACCATTGAAATCTTACCCGAGGGTGTCTGAGATTTCTTAATCTTGCATTTTCAACGATGTTTGATTATTTTTCTCACAAAATACAAGTTTCTGTATATCCAGACTCTAGTTGGCGTCCGCCATGTCTAAGCAACTTACTATGACGTCCATAACGTCATAATGTAATTCCGCACGTGAAATTCTTGAAATGGGTACGGGCGTGTCTCAAATGTGAGAAAACTCTAACCAATATATTAAGATTCCATTTTTGAATTTTTGAAATTGTAATGTGAGACATCAGTTGTCAACACTGTAATTTGAGCCATCAGTTGTCGACACTGTAATTGGAGACATCAGTTGTCAACACTGTAATTTGAGACATCAGTTGTCGACACTGTAATTTGAGACATCAGTTGTCGACACTGTAATTGGAGACATCAGTTGTCGACACTGTAATTGGAGACATCAGTTGTCGACCCTGTAATTGGAGACATCAGTTGTCGACACTGTAATTGGAGACATCAGTTGTCGACACTGTAATTGGAGACATCAGTTGTCGACACTGTAATTTGCAGAAAATAAACCTTTTTGTATTAATTTGTTTAAAATATCTGTCTGTTTTTTAGTTAAAGTACACTTACTTGCTTCCAAAGCGATGCCTGGTCCAAATAATACAATACCTATGTAAAGTACCTATATAGGAATAATTTAAACGGAGGTTTATTCTTTTTACGATTATAAAAAAATATAGATATATTTTTTAAATTTATTTTTTCTTTTTGAATGATTTACTGTTATTACAAACCTCTGTCTTAATTGTTCAGGCTACACGAATATTCATTTGCTCTAAAAAATAAATTAATTAATCATAAGGAGCAACAGATACGTTAAATAAAACAAGAGGCTCTCGTCGGTTAAGTAGTAAATGTTAACTTGAATAACTATTTTGCAATAATATTTGAATGTAAGAAAAAATACAAGAATATTACTCAATTTACCTTCATTCTGCTGACACTTTGAATTTGAGTTTGAAAAAAAAACAGAAACTGTTCATATCTTATTACTGTCATATTCATGTACCATGAACTTACATAGTATACGATCCCTGTCGTGGTTCCGAGAAGTCTAACAGTCCTACCTTGGTATCTCAGCTCAAGATACTGAAATAGATATTCTAGCTCAAAACAACATTGGCTTTCCACTTTAGATGTTATTTGTTCTCTATCAGCTTTTATACATATTTTGGTTTATTGATTTCCAAATGTTTTGATTTGAATCTTCACTGGAAAAGATAAAGTTGTCGAAATGCACATATGCAGTAATTACATTCACATTAACTTCGGTATTTGTTTATTCAAGCAGGCAAAATGTAACTATATAACATAAACATGAAAAATACAGCCAAATCACCCCAGACGCCAACCACATACAGAACACATAACAATGAGACAACCCATTTATATTATAACTTTTATTCAAGTCACTAAAAATTATATTAAACAATGAACACAATTTTCACACATGATAGAAATTTCAAGTATGTCTTTTACTTAATTTGCTATAATCCTATGTCTAATAAAAATTAAACTGGCAACACGAAACAGATGTACCCTCGTTCTAAGTGTAGAAAGGTGCATCTGTTCTATGCTGCCAATAAGAGACGATGTGAGTCAAGATTTCATTTAGAAATGAACAATATTCAAAGGATGCTAATTCAGACTATTGATTCGCTTATGGTGTAAAAGTTACCAGCAATTTTGCATTGTTTCTTAGCTAATATCTGGCGTCACACATACTACATTTGACATTACACCGGTCATTTCTCTACAGCAAGAACTTCTAGAGTACCTGATGATACACCTTTTTATGGTTCCTTAGTGCTTTTTATGGCGATTTTATTATGTCCTGTTTCTTTGTTCTCGTCATGAATGTTAGATTTCTGTTTGTTATTCATATTTTGCCATGTATTCTGGATTTATGATTTTTATTGTTGCCATGGTATTAATTTCCAATTTAGATCTCTGTTTGGTATTCATATTTTGCCATGTATTCTGGATTTATGATTTTTATTGTTGCTGTGGTATTAATTTCCAATTTAATGTTTGTTTTGAAATGACATTCATCTAATTGTTACTGTTACTTTACAGTGAGTAGATGAGTAATTTTCAACTCTTTGTTTATCTTCCACTTTGTTGTCTCACGAAGTAGGTATTAGGAGGTTGATAAGACAGATATGTGCTTTAAGTAAATCAGATCAATTTCATGGCCTAAGCACATTGTTGGATAGGTTGATTGGTACATCCTGGAGAAATGTAAAGTAAGAGAGAACCGAATCGTCAGACTTAAACGAATAATCCGAAGACAACATCGGAAAAACAAAGTAACAACGACATAACATTAGTACTGAACTGAAATGGTTAAGTTATGAGTAACATACCCTTGCCTTGTAACGGAAATAGGTAACTTACTTACTGCTGTTATCATCAATCAATCAATCATTCATACGGTATGATTCATATAATCAATTTAAATCCTCTGTTACATTTTGCAATGAATTTCATTTCACAGCAATGAAATAATTGAAGTGACTCAGATATTGATTTTTTTTTATTCATACAGAATTTATCTCCGGGTTTCTTGTACACTTTGGTTATTTGATTAAAACATTCTAAGGATGAAGGATCTTAGACTCGTCCAATTATAACATAGACTGATCCGTTCATATAAAAGGCAGCCAGAATCAAACCCCAGTGTCATAGTTTATGTGGGCGTCAAGAAGACCGTTTTAAAGACTTAAGTAGACAAGGTTTATAGGGTTACAGTGTTTAAAGCTGTGTGTTATTTTTACTGGTCGCAGCTTTATGATTTTTTCCCTCAAGAAATTCTATGGCCGTCACCATAGCATCATTGAAAGATATGACGTGTCAGTATCCCAAATGAAAGTGGACATTTTCAGCTAGATTCACGTCTTCCCGGATTTGACTACCGACTTTGACATTTTCCCGGATTGAATCACTCACAGTGTGACGGGTGCTGTTAACAGAGCAGGACATGCTTACCCTTCCGGAGCACCTGATGTCACTCTCAGTTTCACTGGAGTTCACACTGTGAGTGCCTTTGTTCTGAATGTTGTGGTTTCTGGTTCTGTGCTTTGTGTCTGTCTGGCGTCATTGTTTTTGTGTCTAACGTCATTGTTTTCTGTGTTCTCGTTTTTGCCCTGTCTTTGGACTTCGATTTTTGTGAATATCACCCCTTTGTTCCTTCGGTATTCTACTGCCGTTGTTTTATGTAAATTCTAAAACCGAAGGATTAACTCACACCATCGTAGTGTTGTCCTTAACTATATTTGATATTAACTGATTATTGATTTCGTTTGATTTTATGCATTTTAACATTGTTGATTTTTTTTTTTAAATTATTGATTTCCTATGTTTGGGATGAGGAATAAATTTTCGAAATGGCCATATAGCTCATTAGATTTATTGCAGTTGGAGTTGACATATGTGTTATGGTCTCATGTTCATTTACGCCATATTCTTTCGTAAAAAAATAAATAACTCCTGTATATGGTCTATTAGCATTGGCTGCTAAGGCGGTTTATAAGCATTTGTTGCTACATAGGGAATAATGGCAAAATCCGTATCACATGCCGAATCATCCCGAGGGCTGATATTGGTAACTCGGGATGATACGGCATGGGATTTTGCCATGTATTATACAGTTTATCATATATTTAAACAGAGGACTACTAATCCGAAAAATACTGTCAGAAATTGGAATCGGTAAGAGAAAATGCATGTATTTTGTGAAGAGGAAAATTTCAAAATGGGATGAAAAGACTAGAAGTTTTGGACTAAATTTAACATGTAAAGGAAAAGAGTTTGCTATTTTTTTAACTGATCCTCACAAAACAATTTCACCCAAACAAATCTTTGTTATCCTCCCCCAAAAATGTATTGTCCCCCCAAAAAATTTTAACCCCCGAATTTTTTTTTAATAAAATAAGTAAAATTGAAAAAAAATTTTTTTCGAAAAACGGTATGTGATAAAGGGTAATCCATGCGATAAAGGGTATGTGATAAAGGGTAAGCCATGCGATAAAGGGTATGCGATAAAGGGTATGACGTCATAGTATGAATACGGAATGAACGTCATGCACTGTATCATATATTCAAAACGTCTGTATTTATTACTTAATATATGATAAATATTCAAAACGTCTGTATTTATTACTAAACCTATGATAAAGTGGTTTATAAACATTAGTTGCTGTGGTTGTCTGTAAGTATTTGTTGCTTGAATAGTTAGTAGGCCTTGCTGTTTGACGAAGTTTTTGAGCATATTTAGCGTTTTGGTTTGTCATAGCGTAGTGATCATTTGGTAGTGAGTTTATGTTGTACAGTATTATATTTAAATATTATGTCGTTTTTAAGTAAAGAGCCTTTGTACATATTTAAGTTCAGTGTTATTAAGTCTATAGTAATGTCTAGTTGATTTCAATCTCATAAACTCTGGCATACCAGATACGGACCTACTATTTCAATTTATATAATACAGCCACAACCGCTCGGTACACGTAAAGTAGTCATTGTATCGCAAATAAGCCCTTAAGTAGCGACTGAGTTGGGAGATTTAATTTACATATGCTGGCGCATTTTGGAATGTTGCTACAAAGATAACTAATTGACTATTGGAAAAGTGAAGTCATCGCGTTTGTCGTACAGATAAGTTTATAGTGTATCTCTGTCGTCAATTTCAAGATAAAGGTCAAGTAACAAGGTCGATGTAGAATTATCTGTAGTATCCTTAGTTCGAACTCTTTTGGATAGATAGAATAAGATAATCGCCACGCGAGGACTGTTTAGTGATAAAATATTATCTATATGTACTTATATGTCCGTTCGCCGTTCTTACGGAAGTAACATCTTTGAATTAAATCTTTCAGCCGAGATTTTTTTTCATGAGGAATGGTAGTATAAAGTGTGGAGAAGTCGAAAGATTTAATGCTGTTACAGTGTGATAATGATTTCCATTTTAAGATTTGACTCGATTCTTTGGGGATTTTTTAATATCCACATTTCATTTACACCACTTCTTTAAAAGCTAGTATCACAATATGTTTGAAAGCCATATTTTACGGTTGTCAAAATGGAGTCTAAAAACTTCGAAATAGATTGTGTACAATATTTTGCAGATCCATTGATCTACCGTTGTTTCTCGGGCATTGGTGTAATTTTTTTGTAATTCCACTTAAATTTCAAGAATAACAGGACACTCTCAATGTCAGAACTGAAAAGAAATATATCCAAGAAAGCAGAACCTTTACAACATAGCATTGTACGGATCAACACCCTTTTTTGAAAAGACCTTTGCATTTTTAAGTGAAAAATAATAAAGGTTTACCTGAGGATTTTACACACATACTGGCCTCTCACTGATACTGCTGATGTCTACTGAAATACATGATGATTCTTTACCAAACCCATTGGGAGTTTTGAATTTGATATTTCTTCCGTAGTGCGACAGTGTTTTACCAGTAGACTAGGCTCCTTGAGCTAGCCGGCAGTTTAGCGGCGAGCACTCCTTGACCCATCTTTCAAAATTGCGTTTTTTTTTCCCCATTTTTCTTTTCTAGATTGTGGTTATGGAGTTAGTAGTCTACCTGTATGGGTTTTATTCGTATGTTTATTATACTTTAGGGAAACGGGACAGAGAAAGGGGACGTTTTGGTACCCATAAACCGGTTTAATCCTACCGCTGGCTTTTGCTAGTGTTGGTACCAAG
Organism: Modiolus philippinarum; assembly: GCA_002080025.1. Classification (NCBI taxonomy): domain Eukaryota; kingdom Metazoa; phylum Mollusca; class Bivalvia; order Mytilida; family Modiolidae; genus Modiolus; species Modiolus philippinarum. Next base: position 63,174 of record MJUU01020247.1, read on the forward strand.
TCCGCCTGTCCCGAGTTCCTATCGTTGTTTACGTTTGTCTTTTGTATTTTTATTGTGTTTTTTCTTGTGCAGTTCCTATTTACTTTGTGGCATGTGGCTATGTTTTTCTGCCATCGTAGGTGTTTTATGTTATCTTTTTTATTCTATTAAAATAGTTTATGAAATAAAAAAAAAACAATTTAATACCTTATAACAAAAAAAAATTAACATTATTGTCCAGAACCTTACCTCGTAAACACTTTTTATTTTCAGTGGATGCATCAGAGGTATAACGATACGCGCCCCAATGAAGAATGAGACTAGAAATCCTATGCCATATAACCAGTACATGATGCCATAAACATAGATTTCTGCAGGGTATCCCAAAATCATTATGGACGATTCAAATGTAACGACTAGAGACAGAGCAACCGGAATTATTGACATTTTTCCATCGCCGATTATATATTCAGCAGTAGTTTTCTGTTTTCCACCCGTAAAGGCATGACAGATTCCTATACCAATCGAAATTGCAACAGTGATACCAAATATGATGAAATCAGCAGCGACGAACTCTGGATGTCCATGCTTCATTTTGCCATGTTATCTACAATACAGGTAGTGTATTGGGTAACGGTTTATTGAAATAAAATATAGAAATAATATCAGGCCACGGAGTTACTTTTCACTCTTTATAATAAATAATTTTCTGTTTAATCAAATCTAACAAATCATTATCACACATATTCTTGATATCCCCTTTGAAAAAGGGATTTTTTTATTATAATTCCTACATACAAATCTGTTGAGCTATTTCTAATTTCATACAGTAGTTTTTCATTTGGTATTTTCATAAAGTGAAATTAATTTTGTGTTTTTTGTCGGTAATATTCATGTGTATTATGTATCCGGACAAATTCATGCCAGGCTCAGCTTGAACTTAATACCTTCAAAATTCATTGTTACTTGAATTCGCACTTAGATCAATATTTACAACTGGCCTAGGAGAGTCATTCCCAAGAAAATAGTCATTTTTCGATGGATCAATCAAAGACACAGAACTAAAATGAGAAAACTTCCTAGACAAGAACTGTTTGTTTTGTTCTAAAAGGGTAGGCATTGTGTAAAATACGCAAAACCAAAATTAGTTATTTGACTGTATGAAAGTCATAACCCGTTCGGGAAAAAAAAATTCCGTTTCGGATATAATAACCCGTTTGAAAGATTGCTCCCAACCTGTTGAATCCGTTTCATTTGTGCCAGCATGTGCAATGCATTGCGAAGCCATCCAAGTCGTTGGGGTTTATGATACTAAATTTAATGAGGTTTAGATATATGGTGTGGCATCTTGCTTGAATACTAAAATAAATCCGGGTATTTCCAGAGATTAGGCAACTTTTGCTTCGCAGCTCTACATTTGATATAAACTTTCAGGGTATGATCAAGGAGTGTGTATATATGCTGCTCATTTACTTTAATTTGGTTATGACTTGATGCAATAAGCTGAAGTCGTCTAGGGACATTTGGTGCTTATTGTCCTTGACCGAGAGTACAACCTTATTGTCCTTGTCCGAGAGCGCAACCTTATAACTCTCTCCCCTACAGAACTGATGGAGTTGGCTCTTGTTGTCGAGACTTCTTTCGTACAAGTGAATGATGTTTTGATTTATCATTGTCTCCATGACACCACTAACATTCTTGGGGAATCGGTTGTTCACTTTGATGGTGTAGATGGCATGTGAAAGAATAGAGGGTTAATGGACATGACACAAAGTCTCTACAAATACATGGTGAAAATAAGCAAATGAACAACGCTTTTATCGTTGTTCTTCATCCTGAAGTCTCCATAAGGCCTTCAACAATGAGCCTAGCAAGTTCAAGACGGCCCGTAACACCGGTTTGAGTTGACTTCTTTGCTGATTGTCGAAAAACGCTACATCAACAAACTTCAGTTTTGCCAAAAGGTCGACGATATTGGTCATCACCGTACAAGCTCAAACGTCCTTTAATTTTCTGATGATTCTGTTAACGATGCTTTTGGGATGACCAGTAGATCAGTTGAAGGTATTGAACATTCCTTGACGTGTGCTTTGAAAAGAAACACCGGACGTTTTCACCATACATCTTCCTCACGAAATTGGAAGTACATGAGGATCCTTGAGATATCAAATTTGCAAAGACCTATACAGAAGAGTTTGTCAAACTTGAACTTTGTCACCTTCATACACGTATGGACTGCTTATAGATTCTCAGTAAAGGAGACTCGATGATCAAAGTTGGGTTTTGCCAAAAAACATCAGTGTCTGCTTCTCGTTGTTGACCAGCCGGCTATCCACCTGCTTTTTGTTGTTCTTCGTGGCATCTTTGTTGAATACTGTAGTAGCCATGGGTTTGAAGCAGTTAGTCTTCGCAATTACGCGAGGAGCAATATTCAGATCAACATAGTTCTTAGGCCATTTGAATTGCTTGTTACTGATGGTCAAGAGGTCTTTCGAGAGCTCAATGCCAATCGCTTTGTACAGTTTGAGTTTTTGTATTGGCATGTGTACTTGACACATTTATACTGATGAGGTTGTAGTTTGCATACACTGTTGATCTTTTTTAAGCGCCATGAATTACCTCAGGGTACTGCTGGTGGTCACAGTCTACTATACTACTGTCATAGTTATATTTCTGTTTTCTCCAACAAAAGTATCTGATGGAAATAGAATGTGTCCTCGGGAACCTGTAGAGATTGTAAGCTTATGATAGGTAAGGAACTTTCCTGGAAGTCCTCAATGGGCATTCTTTAGTGTGGCATCATTACTGTCCAGGTAGAGATAGCTACAATACCTAATATCCTCGTCGCTGATATTCTACTCGTATACTTTTCTGATTAACAACCATGAGGTGGTATCTGTGTTTCCTCCAACGTTTCATCTATTTTTTCGTCTCCGTTATCATCAATTCACACACCCTTCCTGATCATCAGTTCGTTCAGATCACCAAAACTCTTCTATACCTCCCGGAATTTTATTTTAGGTAAGATAAACTGACATGAAGAGATCTGGTGAACATCATTGGGTCTAGTAATCTCATCTGTATTTCTCCATAAATTTTCATAGAGAAGCTTGTGTATTGTAGTTTTGATTTAGGCTTATTTTGCTTATTAAAGAAAAGGATTGGGTAACAGGCAAATAGGAAAAATGAAAGGATATGAAGTGAATGTACATGTGACAAAAACGCACACCATACATAGAAAACTCCAGTTTATCAAGGACAGGGCTTATATTCCTGTTTACATCTTGATATCGCCTGAGGATCTTCAACCAGAGGTGAACAATTTCACCCCCTCAAGCGAGATCAAGAAGGCCCCTAGCGTGCACTTAAGTGGTATTCTTGACGCAAATTGTATCAAGGTTACTCCCTTGCTCTCCATAAGCCTAAACAAGCCTATACAAGCCCTCTCCAATTAATTCTAGTTCGAGTTTGGGATATACATTATTTGCTCATCGTCAAATCCTTATTCTATTACAAACGGATGGACATAATATCTGACTGAATGTTAAAAGAGGACAAGAAAGATCTTTGATTGAAGATTTCATCTTTGTCAAAATTACTTTCTTTTGTATGTAGCATTACCTGGTATATTATGATCAATGCAAAGTTGTTTAAAGGATTGGCTCGGATTTATGAGACTTATATATGTTCAAATACTGCAGGTAGTCTTACCTCATTAAATATTATCTGGTTTTTGTCATATTTTGACTATTGCTTGAATTGGTAGTGCTATTTATTTTTTTTTCTTGACATGTAGTGGTATAGAGCTCGAGGCAGGGAATTTTGATTTATCAATTTTTCATCATACTCATCTCAAAAGGCATCATTTGATTTATAAAAAAATAACTAGTTGTGCTGGCTTTCTTTTCACTTTTAGCCATTTTTTTAAGCATCATTCAAGAATAATTCGACGTTGGCCTCTTGAAGATTATTACAAAGTGGTTGTACACTTATTATAATATTCGTCAAGTTTAATTTCCAGCACCGCCTACACCATGAAATGAGTGAAGCACTTAGAGTGCCAACTAAACTGTCCTTGTTCTCGTCAAGGACAATTTTGTTGTTTCTTTGTTCCTACTGATTATAATTTTTTAATTATTATTATCATTTTTCCAATAATATTTGCCCAAGCGATTATTTTTAGACGGCTTGATGAAAGAAAGTATACAATTAGATCAGCATAAGGAGAAGGGCTTTTCATGATTTTTTTTTAAAAATGGCTGTCGTTTCCAAGATAACGGTCAAAACTTCAACAAAAATTGATTTCTAGCTAGATTTTTAGGCTGCGAATGAGATGTAATAATCAAATCTGGTGAGACATCGGCTACTACCTGCAATTGCAAGTCTATTTATTTTCTTTACATCTGTCCAGGTCAACTTCCTGTAGGAATACTATAGGTAGTCGTTTAATCAATAAACTATAGGTTTTTGTTTAATTTGGAATTCTTACTTAAGTTATTAAAAAATATGTCCTAGAATTTTTGGTTCGGAGCATAAAATTAATACAAAACTGATTTCTGAATTCTGTTAAAGCATCTTTCGATTTATAAAGTGTATGAGAAAAGAAAGCACTTACTGTTAAACAGTTTTGGTTGTTCTTTTTGAAACAGTTGCTTCTAATCTAATATTGTAACAATATAAAATATATACAGATCAATAACTGTTGAGTTGCTTTACATGTTTATAACAAATCAAGCAGAAAACATATGTTTATCTAAGTTACAAAAAATTGTTTTTTATTATATTTTTCGGAACATTATTTGATGGAATGTTGCTTTATTTTGCTGATTAGAAACTACTTTTGCGATTATGGTTAATAGACCATCTGCAATTTTTGAAGTAATTCTATATGACAATTATGTATGAGTCTAGTAAGATATGTCTGGATAACAGAAAAGTGAGTTGAAAAAAAAAACAAAGTAACGAAGTTAGTATTAATTTAGTTTCTAGTTTCTGCAGGTGCACATTTCTACAACTGATATCTTTTCATTGCAAATCAAATCAAAATATTTGGAAGTCCATAAACCGAACTTGAAATGGACTAGATATTGACATGCGCATATTATTGGAGCTTATAGGGTTAACCTTATGGAAGTTGTTATTTCTGTTTTAAATTCAGTAATCGGAAATCATGTATAAGATGACTTAAATTTGTCTCATTCTTCTTTCTTTTGGGTTCAGTTCCAATGCATTGTATAAAATGTTTGTCTGTATGGCATCAAACAAACATTTAATAAAACTGGTGATATTACATGGATTCCAATTCATATCACAGAATATATGCCAACTGAAAATTATCGCATTTACAATGAATGAAATGTCATCCAACACAATTGAACTTACGTCAATACTGAGCTTTAAAAAGATGTTAATCATTAATGTTGGCAATCGAAAATTAACATTTCTACCTTCGCAGATTACCTTACCAAACATGTAAATATCATTTTAACCGGGTTTTACCATCGGGAAAAAACCGGATATTAGAATGGTGAAACGGTGAAAAAGATGTTGAACTTAGTCATTTTATATCAAATATTTTCCTATAGCGTACCAACATTTTCCAAAGCAAATCTCCGACAGTTCTTGAGTAACAATGTTTATATTTTGCTGACCATAAGAACATATATCAGAAATGTGCATGTGAGTTTGATTTTGATTATTAATTATTTATGCCAAAATTACCAGTTCTTGAACTTAGTCATTTTAACATCATATGTCTTTATTTAGGAAACCCCTTTTGTCCAGAGTAATTCTCCTACAGTTTTTTGAGATAAAAGTTGTATACTTGGCAGATCATTTCTACATATATTAGAAATTTGCATGTTACTTTACTTTTGATTTTTGAATATTGATGTCAAAATTACCATTGGTTAAACTTACTCATCTTTATGTCATAGTGTAAAAATGTCCAAAATATCAAATCATGTATTTTGCATCTTTTCATGTCATGTTTGGTATCAAAAGTCTTCATTTTCCGTTTACAATCTCTTTTTAACATTTTCATTTTAAAATAATTTTGTATTTATCGAACTTTTAATATTTTACTTATTTTTGGCATGATATTAATTTCTAATTATACCGGCGTCCCAACAATTATTTGTAGATTATCAAAGATAAAGAATACAAGATAAGCTGTGGACAACAATGCCGAGTTAATTTATTTAACATGTCAAAACGTATTAAAAGTGGAATAAATAATAGTAAATTGACACTTGAACTTTTTAAATTAATTCTTTTTTATTATTGGTTAAAGTGGTTTCCGGGGTTTCCAAAAACAAAACAGGGGTTTTAGTATAAAAACTTGGAAAAGCGTCGCCTCAGAAGAGAAGGAGAGATTTCGACTTTCGAAAATGTAATTTACGTGTCGAGCTCCGCTCGGCGAGCGGTAAGTTTTCATGTATATATTTTGTATATATTATGTATGAACTATGTGATGTCTGCAGAAAATAAAATATGTGAACGTTCATGTATCCAGATGTTTCATTTAAACAATTATATATTGAATACGGTGTCATTGAAATCCCGTATCTCTGTTCACCGGACGACTTCAACATCACTCTAACTTCTGACTTCATATCGAAAATTTATGACAGAACTATATTTCATCCTTACATCTATTTTCATCCGGTTATACAAAACTCTATTACGAAAAGTGGCGGAGAATTAGTGCCGACCCGCGTTACCTCTTGCACCCAAGATGAGTGTTCCCCGTATCGTGTAAAAATGGAAAACGGATCAACACCAGTCCTGGTACCTCTGATTTTGGATTTACAGAAAAATGACTGCTTTTTGTGAGTAACATTTAACATAGCATTAAACATTGAAAATGACAAAGTAGTACGTTAATAATCAGTTGAAGCTCAAGGCATGTGAACGAAAAACAATTGTGGCTAAGAAGAACGATAGGCAATGAAGGACACAAGATGACAACGTCTAAAACATCGACTGGATCCAATGTACCGTTAACTTCTTCCGGAATTTGAATATTCAGTGGATAATTTTGATATAGAAGTGGATGAAAAATAATAATGTGTGCGATTTTGTGTGTGAAAATATAGTTTATTATTGTGCACGGTGGAATTCCCGTGAAGCTGCGAAGAAGACCAGCCTAGTTTGGATGTCCATCTATACATGTTTAAATATGATGACTCAGTCATGTAGTATTTCAATTGTGACAATTATATTGAAATGAACAGGTGTATCCGAATATCAGATGAGTTGACCCTTGTATTGGTCTTTAGGATTTTGGCTATGTTTGATTTGTCCGGGATCCCTATATTTAATTTTCTTTTCATATTTCAAACTTATTTTGGAATTTTTTCTTTCAAATCTATTTAAATATAATGTGTTGTTGTCAATTTTTCACAAGACGTTGTGAGTAAAATAGTGCTAAGTATGCCTGATCAGCATACACCCGACAAACAGCACATTACTTTTTTTTTTTTTTTGCTTTAATTGTTGTAAGTAAATTATCGACAAGTCAACAGTCTCATTCTTGTGATCATGGTCTTTAAAGCTCTTTTGATCATACAACCTGTAGTAGTTATTAAAGTAATTCTTTTTTTATATATAACAAACATTCTGCACATGTCCACAGAATAAATTTATATTAATTATTTTCGCAAATGATCATCGAATCTAAATCGTTTCTCATATTTTAACTGGCCATTTTAAGGCAAACTATTTTTATCCATTTCACAGGGACAAATTAGTCCTAGATGTATTGTTTAATTTCGTACTAATATATATTTTTTTAATGTCTGAGGTCTGTAGCACGGACTTGTTATCCAAAGCTATATAAGCATTTCTGATAGCCAGTGGTGCAAAATATTGATCTACAGGTAATCTGTTAAACATGCAAAAAGGTATTTCTGTCCAGGTACAAAACTACCCAAAAAAATGGGACCAAAGCCTTGCATTGAAATAGATTTCTTTATTGGTACCCAAATATAAACAATTAACATCTTTATCTTGTAAAGAAATGGCTAGATTTGTAAGCCGTCCTTACTGCTTTATTTTTTTCGGATATGATTGCTATTATATCAAGCTTCGGGGTCCGAAGCTAACGGGCGTTGGGAGAATTGTAATAATGTAAAAATGTCCAAAATATCAAATCATGTATTTTGCATCTTTTCATGTCATGTTTGGTATCAAAAGTCTTCATTTTCCGTTTACAATCTCTTTTTAACATTTTCATTTTAAAATAATTTTGTATTTATCGAACTTTTAATATTTTACTTATTTTTGGCATGATATTAATTTCTAATTATACCGGCGTCCCAACAATTATTTGTGGATTATCAAAAATAAAGAATACAAGATAAGCTGTGGACAACAATGCCGAGTTAATTTATTTAACATGTCAAAACGTATTAAAAGTGGAATAAATAATAGTAAATTGACACTTGAACTTTTTTAAATTAATTCTTTTTTATTATTGGTTAAAGTGGTTTCCGGGGTTTCCAAAAACATAACAGGGGTTTTAGTATAAAAACTTGGAAAAGCGTCGCCTCAGAAGAGAAGGAGAGATTTCGACTTTCGAAAATGTAATTTAAGTGTCGAGCTCCGCTCGGCGAGCGGAAAGTTTTCATGTATATATTTTGTATATATTATGTATGAACTATGTGATGTCTGCAGAAAACAAAATATGTGAACGTTCATGTATCTAGATGTTTCATTTAAACAATTATATATTGAATACGGTGTCATTGAAATCCCGTATCTCTGTTCACCGGACGACTTCAACATCACTCTGACTTCTGACTTCATATCGAAAATTCATGACAGAGCTATATTTCATCCTTACATCTATTTTCATCCGGTTATACAAAACTCTATTACGAAATTTACATCAAATATCTGCCAATAGGGTACCCCTTTTGTCCGGAGCAAATCTCCTACAGTTTTTAAGACAGGAAGTTTATACTTTGCGGGTCATTTGTACATTATCAGAAGTATGCATTGCGACTTTGATTTTGATATTTTATTTTTGTGCCACAAATTTGCAATGTTGAACTTAGTATTTTTACGTCAAACATCTGATGATAGGATAAACACCGGAAAGGGGGGGGGGAGGGGTTACTCTGGTATTTTATGAGGGGGCTGTGCATTTTTCAGATTGAAAAGGGTACCCGAATCTATGTCATCAAAGCCAAAAATACATACCTAAATCTATGTATATAGACATTCAATACCCAAATCCATGTAACAAATTAAATGTAGGTCTAAACGTTTAATCAAAAGCTTTATTATTGTTGTTAATCCCCGGGGTGTTAATTATGTTAATTTGATAAAACACATTGCCAATGCCATGGTCAGTCACTGCAGAAGCAGAACAAATACAGTTATAAGACACGAGTGAGTTCGCAAAGTGAGATTTCCGTGTGCATTTCAAGTAAACTCGATCACTTTTAAAAAAAATTCTCTAGCATTTATTTGTAGTCCGATATATTATTGTTTTATACTGCTAACGAGCTTCTTTCTGTAAGTAAGAAATAATTTTATGTTCCGTTGTTTTCTTATTGTGATTATTTAAATACAAATTGATATCTTTGTCTTCACAATCTATTATGCAATATATAGCAAATACTGACGTTGAAAATTTGCAGACATTTTTTATTGTAACAAATGGAAATTAGGGAACATAAAATTATTTTTAAATTACAGGTAGAAGCTGTTGGTCGAGTTGTTTTCGGCAGTATAAAAATATAAAAAAAAGACAAGAAATGAATTTAAAATTTAAGAGAATATTTTGAACAGTGACTGTTTTTACTTGAAATGCAAAGGGAAACTTTCCTTACGAACTCACTCATGTCATATAACTGTAGATTAGAATTGCATAGTATGTTAGTGAGTAATCTCTCCACATGTCATTATTAGTCTAATAAACTTAATGAAGATGTAATCATGAAAGCTAATAGAAATTTCCTGCTTCATTACTTATATTTGTTGTATCTATATCTGTTGCCCGAATTCTGATGATCATGTGACACCCATACCTATGTAAGGAATCACCAGATAATTGGTTCCAAATGTATGTGTACTGTACAAAAAAAACACCAAAGTCTATGCACAAAATTTTGAAAAATAGACCCATAAAAAATGCACAGCCCGTATACCAGTATATAGGGAGTGGCTCCTTGGTACACACATTGCCGGAGATAAGCCGGGAGATAAGCATGTTACTTTGATTTTGCTTTTTGATAATTTATGCCAAAAATTATCAGTTGTTGAAAAGTTAACTGACGAACGGATGGACGACGGACGCCAAGTTGATGGCAATAGCTCACACCGACCCTTTTGGTCAGGTGAGCTGTATTGTAACAACTAGATTTATCGTTATGTTTAACATGGAAAGAATTCCTAATGCACCGAATGAAACTTCTTAGTAGTTCATTTCCCGACTCCATCTTTCTCTCGAGTCATAATACATGCAAAGGTTTACATCCAGATACTTTTGGAATATGAAGTCTAGTTCAATAACAGTGTTAGTGTTGCATTATATTTTCATTTTATTTTGATTTAACGTTACTACATAACAGATCATTATTGTGAATATCAGCTGTTCACGTTGATTGCATAATTTGCTATTAAAATATCGATTATAACGGAATTTTCATCTCACACTGAAACAAACAACTGTTGATTACAATTATATTTACATATTTCATCACAGTATTTTAAAGTTTTTATATTTTATTTCCGTCTAGAAGAGGAAGATATACAACCGTTATTAAGTTGCGTAATTCTTACAAATATAGAAAGTACGGCAAGCAGTAGGCGATATTAACTTACATACAGTTATAATTATGGAAAACATATATTCTCTGTATAACAGCCATCCAACTGTATTTATCCGTGAATATACCGAATATTACACAGACCCACTTCATATTTGTGTTTTATTATGCAGATTATTTGGTATTGAAATATGTTGACATTTTACTCATAATTATGAAAGCACAAGTTGACTTTAAGATCTCGTTATTTTGAATACATAACTTATGATTGTTAATTACTTGTATTTTTTTAAAGTTTTTTACCAAATTGTTCACCGGCTAATTGAAGTTTATTACTCCACATTGGGTTTTATCTTAATTGGGCCACGAACTACGTTATGCTCGCTGGATCCGGTCCAGTACAGTAAAAACACTAGAACCAACCTGAGTTCCAGACCTTATTTGGGCAACTGGTAACAGCATTCCTGCTGCAGGCAACACAGTTACAGGACAAAGTTTCTTCTTGTTCCCGGACAGAAGACAACACAGTTACTCAACTATATCAACAACGTACCTGTTCCATATGACACAGCTTCAATTGGATAAGAGACAACGTCTATCACCATGAGATATGCCCGAGAACGCCATTGCAACAGTTCACGACACCAAGCTAAAAGGAACGAAGATAGTAAACAAGACATGGAGGAATGCTCCACACCAGTAGGCATCTATTAAAGTTCTATTGACGATGCCCTGTTTAAGCTATTGGAAGCTGGCAAGGCCCTGACGTCCAAGAAAACATCAAAGGCGCCTAATAGCAGCTCATTGTCCCACAACAGTATATACCTTTCACAAGGCGAGACGTCAAAACGTACAGACGCTTCCAGTCTGTTTAAACGAAAGAAAGCAAAGGCGAAAGCTCTAAAATCAAGTCTAGCCTGTGCAGAGAAACAGGCCACTCTTTCAAAACAGTAAGTCCTGTAAGAAGAATTAACGGCTCGTCAAAAGGCTGAAATGGAGGCAACAACGGCTCGTCAAAATCATGAAATGAAGGCAATAAAGGTTGAGATGGAAGCAATAGCAGCTCGGAAGAGAGTCGAGTTAAAAAGGGTCGACCAGACTTTTTTGAGGCACAAAGGAAGCTACCATGGCAGAAACCGAGGATAAGATCCTGGAAGACGATAATAGTCAAACAGGAGTTGATAGTGAAGAGTAGTGAAGTCAGCTCCCCACAGAAAAAACAGACCCGCTTCAACTGGTTTATGAATATGTAGAACTATACTCTTTCAGTGTAGAAGATGGAAAAATAACAAATACCCCATTCGTATTACGTGGGCAACCCAAGCTATCGGGAGTTACAAATATTCCGTCAGAAGTACATAGGGCCTCCAGATCACCCACGTCGACTCCAACAGTAATATATGGGGTACCAGAAGTTACATCTTCTCCAGCTCCAGCGTTTGAATCATCACGTAAGCACTTATCACAAGACACACCAATACCAAGTTCACAAGCATTCAACCTGACGGATGACAGGACTGTGAACCAGTCTTCACATTTCACTAGATTCTCTCTCCATGAGGAAATACTGTAATCTGGTCTTACTAATTTCAATGACCGTGCTGAATCTTTTTTTTTTGTGTGCAAAATAGCTTCAACTCAGTTGCTGATGAAGCCAAAGTTTCTTACTTACAACAGTTAAAAAGTGTCCGACTCACAACATTTAAACCTTCTAGTGAGAATTTGAAATGGCTGGTAGTCGAGTCTTCAAAACAGGCTGAAAGTAGAGAGAGGTCGTGTGAGAACCCCATTGCATGTCTCAGATTGCTGTCGGATCGTTTAGATACCGGGTATGGATCCCCTGAAATGGTGGAAGTTTCATTAATGAATAGATTGACGAACTTCCCAAAACTAACAAACAAGGCCAGTGCACGTCTGTATGAGTTGTCCGATTTATTTTCGGAAATAGAACACATCAAACAATCCCAAATAACACTCACTTCTGGGATATTTCGATTCGTCATGTGGGGTACGGCCAATTGTCACTGAGCTCCTTTATTGACTTCAAGGAAAGTGGACATAGAACTTTAAAAAAGCTAACAATGATTCTAAATACTGCCCATTTCTCGATCTAACTAGCATCGTTGAGTCTGGAAAAATTAAAACTAAAATTAGTGATAAAAGAGATGATTTTGATTTTGATTTCACTTTTACTAATTTCCCTTTTCTTTATGGCAACGTTCCCGCAGCATCATCATGATTCCGTTAAATTGGCTTTGGGATCCAATGACCTGAAGATTTTACAATTATACTGGCCTCTCACTGATACTGCCGATATCCACTGAAATCCATGATTCTTTACCAAACCCTTCGGGAAGTTTTGAATTTGATTATTATTCCGTAGTGCGACAGTGTTTTATCAGCAGACTAGGCTCTTTGAGCTAGCCGGCAGTTTAGCGGCGAGCACTCCTCGACTCATCTTTCTAAATTACGTTTTGTCTATGTTTTCCTTTTCAAGATTGAGGTCTTAGAGTTAGTGGTCTACTTGTATTGGGTTTTATTTGTATGTTTATTATACTATAGGGAAACGGGATAGAGAAAGGGGAGATTTGGGTACCCATAAACCGATTCAACCCCACCGCTGGCTGTTGCCATTGCCGGTACCAAGTCCGGCTATCCCGAGTTCCTATCGTTATCCATGTTTTTCTTTTGTCGTTTTATTGTTTTTCTTGTGCAATTCCCTGGTTGATTGTGACATGTGATTGTAATATTCGGCCATTTTAAGTGTTTCCTGTTATCTTTCCTTCATTAATAGAGAGCTATAAGTTGTCCCGGAGTGTACAATTTCCGCCATTGGCCGAATTCTCCAGATTCGTTTTGGAAATGAGCATAATCAGAAAGATCCCGGGTTCTGTTATGAGGAAGAACAGAAAACAAATCCTAAGTATTCGGGAATAAAACCACCTGTGGCCAAAACCCTGCCAGTATCTCACAAGACTGATGTCGACAGATGTCCAAACTAGCCCAGTAAAGACATTAGGGGCAACCTGCCCCACTGCAGAGAGAACAAAGCACCAGGTGCGTAATACATAATACAAGGCATTCATTAGACGAATGTATTGGATTCAAGTCAAAATCAATTAACGAGCGAAGGGACATCCTCAAACAAAACAACCTTTGTTGTAGGTGTTGCAACGCCTCTACAACTCACAATGCGAATATTTCCTGCAGAGACTCTGGAAGCAAATAACACACCACTGCCTTACATGTACTTAAAAATAGGCAGGCATCTTCAGTTTGCCCCGTAAAACATCACGGGAGACAGTACAACTGAACGGCGGGGAAGCAAGGGATGCCAGCAGTACTGACAGAACAGTACAGAAATCTGTCGAAATTAGACATGCAAATCATATGCTAAAATCATCACTGAGGAAGTAAATCACCAAGACAACTCGGGAAAGACCATTGAATGCAGTTTTTGATGACCAAAGTCACAGGTCCTGGCATCACCAGCGTTTTTTTTTAATTCCTTAACATTCAAGACAAACTTGAACATCATACCCTGACTACCTGTTCAGGGCATATTGCCACCAGTGGCAGAAGAGCTGAGGGTTTATAGTTAATCATTACACGGACAAGATTTAAAAATGCCAGTTTTGGTAGAATGTGATTACATTCCAAGTATTACAGACTAAACCCCGATTCTGCCATACACTTTCCGCACATGAAAGATATAGTTGGAAGAATCCCACCAATTAAAGATAGCAGGAAGATAATGTTGCTCCTAGGATGAGACTCTCCGGAAGTCTATCATGTCATAGATTGTAGATATAGACCACCTGGATCACCTTTTGCCCCGAAATTAAGACTGAGCTGGGTGGTCATGGGCGAAATCTGTCTGGTCTATCAACATGCCAATCTGTGAAGAAAACATTTGTCTTACCGTTAAGACCATGTGAAAGTAAAGTTTGTGTACGGGTACCAGATCCCGCTTGTTCCAAACTGCAACCAAAACATACCAGAATATGATATCTTTGAAAAGACCACAGATAACGATAAACCAGAAATGTCGTATGAAGATAAATTATTCATGAAACAAATGAAAACCAGTTTACAAGAGACCCCACAGGCAGTTGGGTATCTCCGTCGCCATTTCTAACACCTAGACAACGATTTCCAAACAACAGGCACCAAGCTGTTAAAGATCGAATTTCCTCGAAAAAAAAAGTCTGAGGAAGAATGCCTTCGAAAGAAAACATTTCTTAGAATTTATATCAAAGATATCAGACAACAACCATGCGGAAGTTAATCCACCATTGCAAGACCAAGAAGAATGTTGGTATTCACCCTCTCACTTGTGAACCCAGTCACATCTCTGTTTTGAAATACCAGCTTGTTGACCCCGATAGCGTTGTCCAAAGAAACCTGAACAGACCAGGGGTGTGTTCGATTCCTCCGCAAAGTTCGGCAGAGTATCCCTAATCAGTGTTCTGATGTCTGGTCAAGACCTATCAAACAGTTTACTTGGAGTCCTGATACGTTTCAGGATATAGATGATTCCTGTTACTGCTGATGTTCAAAACATGTTCCTTTGCTTCTTAGTGAGAGAATATCACAGATACTACTTTAGATTCCTGTGGTATAAAGACAGTGATTTTGATAAAGGATTGATAGAGTACCGAATGAAAGTCCATGTCGATTTCCAGCAGTGGCAACGTTGGGGCTACGCAAGACGATACAGGCGGCAGAGCAAGAGTACGGCCAGCACGTTACAAATTTTGTGCCTTAAAATTGTTATGTTGATGATGGATTGATATCATACTCAACAGCAAAGTGGCCATAAAAGTCGTCAAAGACAAACAAGAAGCATTGAAAAAGTACGGAAATCTCCGTTTGCACAAGTTTGCATCCAAAAGTGCTGGAGTTTTGTCTGCATTTGCAACAAGTGATTTAGCTACAAATTGAGAGATTTAGATCTTGAAACCAACAATAAACCACTCCCACATAGTCTTGGACTAATATGGAAAGTCAACACAGCCATGTTCCTTTTCCAGCTATCGCTTGACACAAAACCTATAACAACATGAGGTGTTTTATCTACGATAATTATAAACAGCATATCGTCGCTGGGCTTCCAATATGTCATATATATGCAATTTTGCAACTTTTCAGTAGAAGCACAAAAAAGTTTGATTTTTTTATTTTCCATACTTTCTACGTGAAAAACCAAATCAATTATACGTTCACGATTCCGATGCCAGCACAATATTACTTGAACCTCTAAGTCTGATTATGAAGTCAGAAACTGACATACGACATTTTAATCCTTAAAATGAGTGCCAAACTGTCTACATACAACATTTGTAGTTTCTGAATGAATCATTTATAAACCCATTGAAAGAAATTAATATTTATATTATGCCTATATGCAGAATGTCAGGACTTTGAAACATTCATTGTTGGTGAAAGACACTTAGAAAACGGGTAAGTTTACAAGGTAGACGAAGACAAACGGTTGATGATCTACAGAAGAAGTAATGTCAGTTCATCACAAAATCCAACCCCATCCCCCACCCACCCCAAAATTCGACGTCTACATTGAAATCGCCGTAATTATAACATTAGGATATACTGTAGAAAAAGACTCCAGAAGGCTTGAGCTAGTGTTTAACTAAATACCCAAGTTACTGTAAATTGAGTTTCTGCAGACGGTCTTTTCGACATCAGGGGCTTGGCTTCAGAACAGCATATCGTGTATAGATCTTATATAGTATTTATTGGAAAATATATCTCTAAATACTAGATGAGGTTTACTATATAAAAGATATTTTAATATGATACATAATGGGTAGATGTACAGAGCATTCCATGCAGCATAAATTCAAGCCCCTGTGATTTCGACAACTGATGTCTCTTCGGTGCAGATTATGTATGTAAGACAGATATGCAGACCGCCCGTTCGGCCGTCAAGGACATATGCACTAACCACCTGTCTAACAAGTAAGACATTTATCCTCCGATTTTTTATTGTGGGGTTCAAAAAATTTCACATAGTTATTATTCCCTCTGTATATTTTACAATGTTGACCACTGAAAGTTGTATTTCAAAGTTTCAGCGCTAAGTGCAATTAAATATTCGAAACACCTTCTTGTTGCCTTTATCCTCTCAAACTTACAGGCTCTGCAACAATCATTAATAACGAATAATACCTGAATAAAAGACGAATTTAAATGTATACCAGTAATGTCTGCATTACAAAATGTCGTATAAAGGTAAAGAAAAACAATGTCAATGATTATATTTGTGGCATGTTCTGATTCAAAAGGAAGAGATGTTAAGTTGTTTATAGCACAAATACACTGTTTTAATTTAATGCAATCTGCTAAAACCCTTCTATTTCAATAAACAAAGTGTTTGGAAAAATATACAACATTTTGAAATCATAGATAATTAAACAATAAATATTGGAAATTTTGTTACATGTGTTTTTAGAATGATTTCATTGGATAAACCCTAGGAATTTTTGTAAGGATATGAAATAAGATCCGCTGAATCTTTCTATAAGTCAAACACAAAACTGCTAATTTTTAACATATGACATTTTGGAAGCCCAGCGACGATATATGATCCACTTTGAATCTTAGCCCAAGGGATCATTCAAGGGAAACTGATTCTAAGAAGACTGACTTCAACAAGAGTTGATTGGGACGAACCGGTCCCGGATGATATTGCTTCAGAATGGGGAACTTGGCGAGATGAACTCAAAGAACTAAAAACTTTACGTACATATGTACCTTACCTCAGCCAAGCAGTAACGAAAGAACTTCATGTTTACTCAGATGCATCAGAAAAGGCAGTAGCTGTAGTAGTTATCTTCACACAATAGATGAAGATGGCAAGTCCAATGTAGGTTTTGTATTGGGAAAGGCTAAAGTTGCTTCAACAATTGGACACACCATTTCTCGTTTGCAACTTTGTGCTGTAGTACTGGCAGTAGAAGTTGCACAGTGTGAATTGAAACATCTAGATCTGTCCATCAATTATGTACAATACTATTCAGATAGTAAGGTCGTGTTGGGTTTTATCTCCAACAACACCAGAAGATTGTATATTTATGTTGGGAATAGAGTAGAAAGAATACGCAAGTTTAGCAATCCAGAAAATAGAATTATGCGAACACAAATGAAAGCCCTGCTGACGCAGCTACAAGATCACTGCCAGCTAGTGACATTCGTAATAGTCAGTGGTTATATGGACCTAAACGCCCTCTCACTTGTGAACCCAGTCACAACTCTGTTTTGAAATACCAGCTTGTTGACCCCGAAAGTGAAAGTAAGATTTGTCCTCATGTTTCTTCAGAGATTCCTGTCGCCAAAACACTTGCAATACCAGACAATGTCAACATAGGGACTGGGAGACTCACGCACTTCTCAGACTTGAGTGCCCTAATACTCGGCATTGCATTCCTGAAATGTTCGCCCCGTTAACGTCTGAACGGGAGTTCAAAGCCTGAACCTGACAACAGTTTACTTCAAGAAGCAGAGGACTTCTTTATATCATCAGTACAACATGAAGTTTTTGAAGAAGAAATAGATTGTATTAGTCACAAGATAACTTTGGCAAAAGAGGTTCAATTGCCAATCTAAATCCATTTTTGGATGATAAGGGACTCTTAAGAGTTTACGGACGCATTGCTTAATCAGACTTGGGTATTAAAGAAAAGATGCCTATAATTATACCAGGATGTCACCACAATACCACTCCTCTAGTGAGACACTACCATGAAATAAAAAAAACAAGCATCAAGGTTGTCACCAAACATATGGTGCAATTCGATCTGCAGGTTGGTGGATAACCGAAATTAAACAGTTGCTAAGGAGTAAAGAAGAATGTCAGATAATAGAAGATTTGCCTGACGATCGTCTCGATCCAGCACTTCCTTTCACAAGTGTAGGAGTAGACGCTTTGGACCATGGACAATAGTCACCAGACAAACTCGTGGTAGATGTGCAAACTTCAAACGTTGGGCCATCTTGTTTACTTGTCAAACTCTTCACAGGAGTAGATATTAAGGTCTGACCGTGGAACCAACTTTATAGGAGCTGTAGATTACTTGAATGTTAACCCGATCAACGTGGTAGATGTGCCAGTCAAACGTTATTTATCAGATTCCAGGACATCCTAGATTTTCAATCCTCCTCAGCCGTCTCATATGGGTGAAGCTTGGGAGCGTATAATTGGCATGGTGAGAAGAATATTTGACTCCACGCTCCCTGGATCTGCAGAACATACATTTACTCACCATGTGCTCAACACATTCGTGACCGAAGTATACGTCATTATCAACTCAAGGCAACTAACGCCAGTGTCAACTGATCCTGAGTCACCACTGATATTAACTCCAGCTTTTTAGTTGACACAAAAGTCTGAACACAAATTTATTCCTGAAACAACCGATAGGAAAGATTTGTACCGGAATGAATGGGAACGAGTAAAAGCGTTAGCCATTATGTTCTGGTCTAGATAAAGGAAAGAATATCTCCCTCATCTACAACAAAGGCAAAAATTGATCGATAGTCAACCTGACTTGAAGACCGGAGACGTCGTTCTTTTAAAGGACAAAAGCAATGGCAGATTGGAAGAATTGTCAACGCAATAAAAAGCTCCGATGATCACGTCAGGAAAGTAGAAATTCGTTTAATGGTCAATTGAAAGCCGACAGTGTGTACTCGTCATCTACTTCGTCGTTCATTTATCTAAGGGGCTCTAGAGGAGCATGCCAAGGAGGGGCGTTCTTGGAGGGGATATTGGGCCAAGGATCAATCCGGAACCGTCGTAGAGCTTACTATTGCGCTTCATTTATAAACCGTCACCCTGGACGATCTTCGGCAGTTGGGCTGGAGAGAGATATAATCCCTTCCCGTGAGGCTTAACGCAGCCGACCTTGCCACCCTTCCAGAGGTATAATCCAGACCCCAAGGCATTATTGGCGTCGACGCCACCAAGACCGCTTGTGCCACCCATCCGCAAAGCTGGAAGGANGGGGGGGGGGGGGGGCTGTCATCGCCAGGCCGGCGAGCGTCGGGAGGAATCCACCCTCTTTCTGCATATTTTGATTCAGCTAGGTGGTGCTCATCTCAAAGATCAAACCACCTTCATCGGCCCGCTTGAGCTTATTGATCTTCCGGATTTGCCGATTCGCAGCAAGGTATCATTACGAGAGATTCTCGTGTGAGAGGCAGATGCTCACGGGGCATGGCTTGCACTTGGCTGCGAATCTGAGCTTATCCTTCTGGCTTGAGCTCAGGTTCAGACCATGCTCAGAATACGTCATTTGTTTATATCTCGAGAAGGTGGAAGTGCATGGTCAAGTGCCGCCGCGGAGATCGATGGGCAGACCGTCCTGATCGGTGATATGCGTTACCATTGAGTGGATTGTATTCACGGTCACCGGAAGGTGCATCAGATTGTTTAGATTCATGACGATCTTCATGCCGGGGGAGACGTTGTGGAAAAAGCTATAAATGACGGGCTGCTGCATGCCGTCGACGTAGCTTCCACTGATGATATCGCTATTCACCAGCATGCTATTGACGTTGATGATATTCCCGATGCACTCGCTCGGTTTTGGGCATCGTAGATATAGGTCTCATCGTTGAATCACAGGACAGTCCGGATGCTATTGGGTACGTCGAAATCTACTTGGTAGTGCTCACGCAGGATGAGGACGGCTCTCAGAGTCGCTCGGTTAGCCCCGATTATGATCTTGGCCATTTTGACATATACGCCTCTGGATCGATATCATAGGATCCAACCTTCAGGGCGATGGAGAACCAGCGCGTGCCATCGTCGGGAGAGTAGGAGAAGACGTGAAGGAGTAGTTGTTCTCAAGGTTGACCAGGTCCGTCTTTTAGCTCTTTTCGGGGTCCAGACTGATGGGTTGATGGAATCGCGTGGAGATCTGGCCGCCCCGTCAGGGATGACCAGGGAGGATCCACACTTGGGGGCCTTATTCTTGACGATCTGTTGAAGCTCGGTCATATATATATGGCTCAGTAGACGACGCTCATCTTGCAGCCATCTGATTCGAAATGGTGGATGCGATCGGAGATGACCAAAGCGTAGGCTTGGGTATTGGCAGCGACGTTGCGATCGAATTTTGCCTTGATATAGACGTCGATCGTCGAGTCCTTGAGGCGATCGGTCTGCCTGGAAACGTCGAATACGAAGAGGGGCGGGGTGATGCCTTGATTGCTCACCAGGTGATCCATATTGAAGAATTTCCAGCGGAAATCGGCGGCCTCCTTATAGAGTCTGGAGATCTTCTGATTCGTGAAGGAGGCATTATAATCCGCGGTGGGATATTTCTAGGAATTCACGCGGCAGTGGTCGAAGATGGCAGGATTGGCTTCCTGATTGTTACTCTTATCGGTCTGGAAGGCGACGATCACCAATCGAGGTCTTTCAGGGCTGCTTCTGGTGGAATGGCGTCAAGTGAATTTATTGCTTTTGGGAACGGCGATTGAATCGAACTGCCTCATGCGGAAGCCGATATCTATCTTCACCTTGCTCTCCATGGTCTTATAGAGCCACAGCTTCTGCTCATCGGAGGGCATCACGTGGGGGTGAACCAGGAGGCAAGGCAGGGGCCGGGAGTTTGGGCGGCAGATTCTTGGTGATTTCCAAGGCAGCTTTCTCCTGGGCCTCCACCACGAGCTTGAAGAATCTGCCGAGGTCTTGACTTACCCCCAGCTGCTACAAGTGATTCTTCAGCTGACTCGCCTTGATAATCTGCTTCAGGTCGTGCAGCAATTTGGCCAGAGCATTGCACTGCTCCTTGCTCGTGATCTTGATGAAGCTCATTTATATAGGGATGCCTACGATCATGACTTCGGATACCCGGGAGCATCCGAAAAAGCAGACGACCTCATCGCCATCGACCGTACCCAGGCGACGGTCTCCGAGCGTGAGAGGTTCGGGGGTGGGCGTTTGGCGTTCAGAGGGGCGATCAGGGGGCGTTCGATGGGGGCGTTTAGGGTTCAGAGGGGCGTTCCGGGAGGG
>MJUU01020247.1:85262-109345 GCA_002080025.1 Modiolus philippinarum
TGACAAGGATGCCCCTCGGCCACCTTTTGACCACAAGGGGCTGAGGCAAAGACGGGGATTGGTGGTATATATCAACAAGTGCTGATACCGTCCGGGGCGTGACGAGGTATGAGTAATACCAACCCGCAGCTCCAACACTCTCCAGCATCCAAGGATCCTTCTACGAGACCGGGCTCTAGCGCATCGAGGATATCCTGCGGCGACGAACCAGAGGTGGGGTCACGGAAATCTTCGTGAAGTGGATGGGGTATCCTAAATGTTTCAATTCATGGGTCAAGCAATCCGACTGGCAATGATCCCCAGCAGGCTTTCCGGTCTCGAACAAGGGAGATCAGAAAGTCTTGATTTACGCATGCTTGAGCTCGAAGAAGAGCCTTAATGCGTCTAGATCCGCCTGTAGGCGGTCGTAAACGACTTTGGTGATGGGCTCATTATCCGTCCGGGGAGCGGGAAATTTAAGTAGCAACCCACCATGGGTATTGCTGCAATCCGATATATCCACCTTCTATTCCAGAATCCTCCTCAGGGCCATGACGTCATCCTTCTCATCCGTCTTCAGGTGCTGCACCTCCTCCTGCAGTTTGACGATCTTCTCCAGCTTATCGTCCGCGGACTCGAGCCCCTTCTGGGATTGCCTCACGAATCTCTTCGTCATGCCATCATTATTCTTTTCCGGATACTTGAGATTGAAGATACGATTCAAATTCATATCCATTTCTTCTTCGATCTCATCCTTGCGGTCGGCCCCTCTGGTGAGGCCCACGCTTAGACCAAATTTATCGACCATAATTTATCTAAAGCAAGGAGAAAACGCCTTCCGATAGCCGCTTCAAGACGTATAGGCAGAGATGATCGCAGATTACCGATCCGCGGGGCTGAACTTCATCCGTATTATGATTGATCGGTAGGTCGAGATAGCGTCTCAGGTCGGTGAGTGGCGGCAATCCGTATGAGTCAAAAGAGATCCTCTGGGTGCGGTCTTTGTACAAGCACGTCCAGTGAGTCCCGGGGCCTGCGAGATCATCATGATTCAGGATGCCGCACTCGAGATCTCTGGGCTTGGATGGTAGGTCGTCGAGCATGAAGACGCCTCTTAAGTGGGGAATATGCAGATTCTTCACGGTTCGCTCGAGCTAAACATTGGTCAGGGGCTTATCCATTTATCTAGGGAGGGATGGGCATCCGCACCGGCACCCGTCAGAGCCTTTCAAGAACAGATGGGGCAGCGAAGCGAGAAAATTTTCCCGAGGCTCACGGACCTCAAGAAATTTGGAGATGGGAGGGGTGGGAGCGAACGGCTCAGTCTTGGGCAATTCGGTAGTGACCATGGGCGAGGGTGCTGATGCCGTCGGGTAGGACGTGGCGCTTATCATCATTGGAGGAGACACATTTCTTGCACGTCTCGAGTCAGGACCTGGTGATATTCATCGAGATCGAGCGATATTTCTCCTAGCCCGTATTCAGGCACTCATTATAGTCGGTGATATCAGATTCGTCTCGACCACGCTCTTCCTCACGCCCTTATCCTTCTTGCACTCCTCGCGATCCACTTTGAATGCGTATGCTTTCGGCCGGAGACCCGCGTACTCGGTCACCGGGTGGCCGCAGCACTCATCTTCGAATTTGCCGAGCACTTTCTTATTCACGCCGGCCTGGATCCCGGAGGCATGGTCTGGGGCATAGTTGGACGTATCGAAGCACTGCTGCACGCTCTAAGCCGTATCCTTATATACGTCGGCCGTTTGGATATCGCAGATCAAGCTATCTGTATCCGTATAGCAGATGCTGAGCCGGTCACCATACCGGGGCTTCAGATAATCGTAGACGAAGTCGGCCATCAGGGTCTTTGATATATCAAGGATGGAGAATCCTAAGTAGATGGGCTTATAGGAGACCAGCTTGGTGCGATGCAGATGGACAGCGGCCAGATGTTCGCTGAAGACCGTCCTGTGCTTGAAGTTTGGCTTGGCCACTAGGTTCAAGGCGACCTTCTCGCTATTCACCAGCCTCACGTCCACGCTATTGCTTATATATTCCATGGTCTTCCCGAATACCGAGTTGACCATGAGCTTGAAGAAATCCTTCTCGAAGGCGGTGGATGCTGCCGTCTGTAGGCCATATTCTTCTCCACGTACCCCTTCAAACATGAGTTTTGGGTGAATCGGAGGACTCTATGAATCTTCTTCAGCTTCAGACCCCCGGCTAGATACTTCTTGAGATTCACGTAGTGGACCACGAATTTCTCCTTGTGGAGGTTGGCCACCAGCCGCCTGACTCAATTGATCACCATGAATTCCTGTGCGAGGGGATAATCGTTTTGGCGGTCGTGGAGCTCCCTCGAATATTCGAGATCCACTTCCAAGATGAATCCTTGCTCATCCTTTTCGCCGAGCGTGCTGAGGTCTGGGACTTCTGAGGGATCGATCCACTTGAAATCTTCGGTGGGCAGGGCTCGACTCATCGCCCATCAGTAGAGATTATTGGCGTCCAGATACATCAAATAGTTGGTCGGCTTGCTCGGATCAAAGTCTTGTACGTAGGGATTATTCGCCCGAGCATATCTCTGAGACACAATGCTCAAACCCCCGCGAATCCCCTTCTCAACCATGAGCAGCATATTGGGGTCGGTGAGAAGCTCAAGCTTGATATTATTGACCTTAAGCGCAGTGTCGTAAGCTAACCCTGGCGCTGTGTAGTAGTGCACCGGATCGAGTCCATAGTGTTTCATGCAGGTTTTGTGGAAATTCTCGAAAAAGTCGGCGAGCAAGACCACATCAGTCTCGAGATAGAGGTAGTGATAATTTGTGCATGGTCTTGAAATAACCCCAGACCCTCTGCGCTGAGCGTAATCTTCCTCACTGATATGCTCGCCGGTGAGCGTGCTGTGGAAGGCTTCCTTGGGTGGGAGCTGGGTCTCCTGGAGCCTCTCGAACCTATCCATAAAGTCGGAGGGGCAGACACCTTTGCTTAGCAGCAGGTCTAAGTGATGGCTTTTCTGCCCAATCGCGGTCTGGGGATATTGTAACCTTCATCCATCTCCTTGACCGTGAAGGTAATATAAGCCACGACGACTTCCTTCACCCTCTGAGAGCAGCCTTGGAGAATCTCGGGCATCCTGGTGCGCGGAACGCCCTTCTTATGGATCATCAGCTCATCGAATACGAGCGCCCCCACCTCAATCTCCTGCTTGGTCAGGTAGTCGAAGGCCGCCATCAGAGCCTTATTTTCCAGGGAGCACATGACGTAATTCACGGTCGTGCCTTCGATATTGTAATCCGTCCCTCTCCTCTCCTTGGATTCGCAGGCAAGCTTATGCAGGTCAGGATTCAGCTTGATCACTTCCTCCATGATCTGCCTCACACTACATAGTAGTCCCGGAGCCAGGCTGGTGCATCATGCTTGAGTCTGACGATCTTCCCATTGACGATGGCGAGAAGGTAGGTTTGGCATCATCGCGGCTGATTTCCTCGTAGGCCATCAGGTCCGTGATTAGCTTTTTCCGGTCGCCGATATATGCGTCGAGTCCCGCGATCCCATTTTCGTGGCAATACCAGGAGAGCAGAGTCGGATGCGCATTCTTCATATCAATATCGATCATATGATCTGCGCATAGGGTATGCCGGATTTGGCGGGCGATATTCTGGAGGCCCATTTTCTCGCCCGTCCAATACCTCCCGAAGTCGTGGCACTGGTAATATCTCATCGGGCACTCACCCAGGGCATTAGTGCGGGCCAAGTAATCCTGCAAGAGCGTCAGCTGAGCATCCTTATCCACCTTCTCTCCCTTGATATATCTACTCCCCAGCTCGTAGACATGGAGATCGTAGCCTGTCAGGCTATGGAAGATGGCCGGGATGAATTTCGTCGCCTGATAGTTAAGATTGCAGTCACTGTGCGCGGCCCCTCTGAAACTGCCCATGAAGTGATAATGGTCCCTCACCCTATCCTCCCCAAGCTCCTGGTCGCAGATAAAGCACTTTGTTGCTTCCGCAAAGGCGATGTTATCTTCCTCCGTCATCACAATGGGCTTCTTGAAACCGTTTTGCTGATAGATCTCCCGAATAACCTTCGTCAGCCGATCCACGAAGATCTGCCCCACGCCCTCCCCTTCTTGCTGCATGGTGTAGATCACCGGCTTCTTGGCGTATACCGTCTCATCGAAGCACTTGATATAGTAGCATAATCCCGATGGTACGTGCTTCTGGAGGATCTTGGTATGAGATTTGGACGGCTCGCCTCCTTCTACCTTCTGGATGATCGTCTTCATCATGCGCCCCAGTAGCTGCATTATTCCTTCTACGCCGGCCTTTGCCGGTTCAGGCCCTACCTTGGTTGTGAAGAACTCGAAGTCTGCGTAGACGACGAATGGCACCTTCGTCGACCGGGTGGTGTTTTGGAAGCTGACGTAGATCCCTTCGCTTGGCATCTCGATTTTCACCGCCTACTTCTGCCCGCAATATCCATGTGCTGGTCAAGTTTTTCTTGCCGAGTGAAGTGATTCAAAAGTAAGCTTCCCCGTTGTGATCGCTTACCTGCGCCGTCAAAAGCCGCGAAAGATTCTTCACCCAGCAGTAGTGCTTCGTCACCCACTAGCATGAGATCCACGTGCTTTGCCCCGGCATCATCCTTTTCGAATATCTTCATAGGGTGGGTCTCTCCCTCGAAAAATCCGTATACGTTGACCTTGATCCCCTCATTGACGTTCATGAACCTATCGATTGCCCGGAGTGAGTAATTTGTACATGTATAAGAAATGTGCATAATACCTAGATTTAGATATTTTATTTTTATGCCAAAAATTACCAGCTGTTGAACTTAGTCATTTTATATGCTACCCCTTTTGTCCGAAGCAAAACTCCCATAGTTATTGAGATGGTTTATATTTTGCAAATCATTTGTATTTATATCAGAGGTGCACATGACATTTGATTTTCATTTCTGATATTTAATGCTAAAATTACCAGTTGTTCAACTTGTTCATTCGTACGTCAAATATGTCAAACATAGTACCCAATTTGTCTCGAGCAAATCTGCAGTTTTCAGGATAGAAAAGATATATTTTAAAGATCATTTATAAATATATCGAAGGTATGCATGTTAGTTTGATTTTAATTTTTGATAATTTTTGCCAAAATTACCAGTTATTATTTTTACATCAAATATCTGCCTATATGGTACCCTATCTGTTCATACCAGGATGATACCCCGAACAGTTTTCTATATTTTTTTTTTAAAATAAGCCAGTGTTAAACAATGCAGATTGAGAAAAATACATTTCATATATCCAGGGGTTACTTCTAGGTAAGATATACTGTCAATGTAAAAGAAAGCCCGGTTTGCTATCATATTGACAGCTCTCCTCTTGTTATATTTAGAGCTGATTGTGTAACGTGTACGGTGGTCGAGACGTTTAATAAAGTCGGGCCGTCACAGGATATTCCTGGATCAAAGTTGGTCAAGTAAAATTAAAAAGGCAATCAATCAACTAAGATATGTACAGGGTCTCTTTGATTTTATAGCGATATGAACATTAATAAAAATAAATACTAATAACATCGAACTAAAATATAAACAAAAGCTCCTTGCTAAATACAATGCAACAATGTGTACAACGTATCTAAAACTAACAAATTTATCCACGTTGTACCTTGATTATATTCACTATTGGACAAGTTGTCCTGGAACAGCTTGTCACTTGGACAAACTGTCCTTGCCACTGTGTGCGGGACAACCTACCCAGGTAAAACTTGTTCCTCCAGTACTCTTTGTCCTATTGAGACACTCTGTTTCTTCGCCCCTTGAAGAAGACTCTCTGTCTGTGAACACCCGTAACAGACTGAATTAGTATAACGCCGAATGTTATATGGTTCAAATTCGTTA
Source organism: Modiolus philippinarum (assembly GCA_002080025.1). Classification (NCBI taxonomy): domain Eukaryota; kingdom Metazoa; phylum Mollusca; class Bivalvia; order Mytilida; family Modiolidae; genus Modiolus; species Modiolus philippinarum. The sequence continues at coordinate 91,143 of MJUU01020247.1, forward strand.
AAACTAAGTAAACCTACCAGCAAATTCCTTTCGAGAAAATGAACACAGGTCGCGGAGTCGAATCCCCTTTAATGTCCGACGGGTCTAATTTTAATTAATGCAAGTAGTGATCCCTTAGGGTCCTCATACTAGATATTACTGATTTCCCTTAAATTACCCCTTTTAAGATCGTAGACCTTGCCCTAAATTTCCCGCCAATTGTCAAGACCATTCGGGCATTTACAACTCTCACCAATAAGCTTTTTTGTCCCAGATCGTAAGTGAATTGAATGTAAACAAATCAGGCCATGTGAAAACAAGGTAAGAATGACTTCCATTACATTATCCTATCCTCAATAAACATGCGTCCCGCATGGCAAATACCAACTTCGTGGGTATCAGGAGGGCAATATTAACAAATAAAGTCATTTATTCACCAATGCCTTTGGATTTTATTTACATATAAACGTCCAGATATGTGGTGTTATTTAAATCGTGTCTTTCATTTCCGTTATTCGGATCTTCTCGGGCCCTTCCCTGTACGATGTCTTTGTCACCACTGTTCTCGTGTACATAATAGGGTCTGTTTGTACCGAACTGTCTCGTGCTTGCCTTGCGCTTAATCCCTACACTGTTAGTGTCAGCTGCCAGGTCATCAGTTGATTCAATAGGAGACTGTACATTATCAGACACTTCACATGGTTGACTCTCTGCAACTCGTGTGGAATCGGACTGACATTTATGAGACGCCTTCTCCGTTCCTTATATGTCAATCACATTCGTTCTTTCCTCCGCGATTTATTCTTATCAGGCCTATGGTAGACCTCCGAACTCTTTCCTATTCTTTCCTTGGGCAGACCTGGCACACGAGGTCGTGTTGGCTTCTTGACACATGGCCTTGCAGCTAATTCCACATTTTGAACATCTGAACTTTATGATCATATTACCAGCTGCTTCGGACTACTGTTGTTAGTATCTTCCTCGTTACTTCTGCCGCCTTCAGCTTCTTCATCATCTTTAAATACTCTGTGATCCTGCATCTCCCAATCTTCAGTGTCACGTTCGCTTTCACTCGAACTTTCGCTTATTATCAGCTCCTGTGCCATTTTATGCGACTTGGCATGCCTTTTTAGATTCTTGGCTTTATCTGTGTTATAAAAACAGTTCTTGGCATTACAAAAATATCTAGAATTGGCACATTCTGTCAAATATACAAATCTACTCTCCCTTGTGTTAAACGTACTGGGACAAAATTCACACTCAGGTTTCCTCCTTCTGTTTTCTGTGCGTAGTCTTTGCTTTAGCCATTGCTACTTTTCTCGTTTAGGAAAGATAAAATTTAAGTACGAGAGAGTACATCATTTAATATATACAAACAGGTATTAACTACCTTATCAAGCTATTTACAAAATATTTACACTGTTAGTATTCCGACTAACTGTACTCAACTTCATAATCAACCATCCAAGCGGGCTTGCTTCTCTGCCTATAGTCTCGACCTTCCCTGCGCCCCAGTTCCTGTTCGAAGTTTGGGTCCTCCAAGTCGTCTTCAATATGACGTCCCGGTGGTTCCTCATGCCCCTGAACATCTATATCACTTGTAGGAACCGATGTAAGCTCAACTGTTTCCCCTCTCAGACGTTGACTTCGTATCGGCATTATTCTTGTAATATGGATCAGCTGTGGCCTACTCCGGCGGCTACAATTAACTTCGTATACAAGATTTTCGCACTTCCGTAATACTTGGAAGGGGCCTCTCCAGAAGCTTGTCAGTTTTGGAGAACAACCTGACTTCCTTACAGGGAAAGATACATAAACACCATCGCCCTTCTCCAGCTGCTCATAGGACAGTTTCCGATCGTGATGGATATCTCTTTTGCCTTCTCATCTCTCCTGACATTCTACTTCTTACAAAACTTTGAGCTTCTTCCATTCTCTCTATAAGGTCCCAAGCCCACTCGTTTTTTGGAATGTCTTTAAGGCATGTGGCAACATTATGTCCGGCGGAGTAGAAACTTCCCTCCCTAGCATAAGACTGTTAGGGGTTTGTCCTTTAGTCTCATGCTCCACCGACCTATGTGCCATCTTGACTCATCCCAGTATTTCTGGTGCTCATCTACATGTGCGCCCAACATAGTTACTTGGGTCTTATTAAATCTCTCTACCATCCTGTCTTACTGGGGATGGCAGGGTGCCGTCCTAGTTTTCTTGATATGTAAGATGTCGCACATTTCCTGAAACAACTTACTCTCATATTGGGCCCTTGATCGGAGTGTATTTCTGACGGAACCCCAAACCTAGCTATCACCTTTTCGACTATCAGTTTTGCCACAATGCTAGCTTCCATATTAGCCATGGCAGAGCTCTCTGTCCACTAAGTGGAGTAGTCAGAAACAACCAAAATGTACTGATTTCCAACCTTGGTCTGCGGGCGTTTGCTAAGGATATCTGTTGCCAGCCTATGCATAGGACAACAGGTCTCTACTAGTCATGGGTGCCCTCTTGTTTTCTGGGTTTTTTTCCTTCCTGTGCATTTTTCGCACCTAGCAATATAAGTTCTTACATTAGACTGTAATCCGGACTAATAAAATCTGCTTTTATTTTATTCTTATGCCAAGATCAGCCACCGATTTCTCATCATGGCAGTACTGTAAGATTGTCCGCCTTTTGGACATTGGAATCACAGCCTGCAACTTGACTGTCCGGTCATTTTCATCTTCCTTGTGTCTCATAAGTGACCTGTCCTTCAGTTCTAACGACTTCCATTGAAACCATAAGATGTTGGGGTCTTTTTAAATATCAAGATGACCATAATGTGTTGGGGTCTTGTAATGTCAAGATCACCAATAATGTGTTGGGATCTTGTCAAATGTCAAGATGACGCATAATGTGTTGGGATCTTGAAAAATGTCAAGATGACCCATAATGCATTGGGATGTTGTTAAATGTCAAGATGACTCATTATGTGTTGGGGTATTGTTAAATGTCAAGATGAGTCATAATGTGTTGGGTATTGTTAAATATCAAGATGACCATAATGTGTTGGGGTATTGTTAAATATCAAATGTTAAGTATTATGTGTTGGGGTAGTATCATATGTTATGATCACCAATAATGTGTTGGGATCTTGTAAAGTTAAAGGTCAAGATGACCCATATTGTGTTAGGATATTGTTAAATATCAAGATGACCATAATGTGAAGGTGTATTGTTAAATGTCAAGATCACCCGTAATGTGTTGAGATCTTGTTAAATATCAAGATGGTCATAAAATGTTGGGGTCTTGTTAAATGTCAAGATGACAAATAATGTTTTAGGATCTTGTTAAGTATCAAGAAGACTATAATGTGCTAGGGTATTGTTAAATATCAAGATGACCATAATGTGTAGGGGTATTGTTAAATGTCAAGATCACCCATAATGTGTTGGGATCCTGTTAAATCAAGATGACCATAATGTGTTGGGGTATTGTTAAAAGTCAAGATCACCAATTATGTGTTGGATCTTGTTAAATATCAAGATGACCATAATGTGATGGGGTCTTGTTAAATGTCAAGATGACCCATGATGTGTTTGGGTCTAGTTCATTGTTAAGATGACCCATAATTTGTAGAGGTCTTGTTAATTGTAAAGATGACCCATAATGTGTGTTTGGAGTTTGCTAAATGTCACGATGACCCATAATGTCATGGGATCTTGTTATATATGTCAAGATGACCCATTATGTGTTGGGTCTTGTTAAATGTCAAGAAGACCCATAATGTATTGGGATCCTGTTAATTGCCAAGATGACTCATAATGTGTTGGGGTCTTCTTAAATGTAAAGATGACCCATAATGTGTAGGGGTCTTGTTATATGTAAAGGTCATCCATAATGAGTAGGGGTCTTGTTAAATGTCAAGATCACCCATAATGTGTTGGGGTATTTTTTAATGTCAAGAGTACACATAATGTGTTTGGATCTTGTTATACGTCAAGATGACCATAAAGTGTTGGGGTATTGTTAAATGTCATGATCATCCGTAATATGGTTGGATCTTGTTAAATATCAAAATGACCCATGATTTGTTGAGGTCTTGTTAAATGTCAAGATGACTAAAAATGTGTTGGGATCTTGTTAAATGTCAAGATGACCCATAATGTGCTGGGGTATTGTTAAATATCAAGATGACCATAATGTGTTGGAATATTTGTAAAAGTCAAGATCACCAATAATGTGTTGATATCTTGTCAAATGTCAAGATGAATCATAATGTGTTGGGATCTTCTTAAATATCAAGATGACCATAATCTGTTGGGGTATTGTTAAATGTCAAGATGACTCATAATGTGTCTGGGTCTTGTTATCAATGTCAAGATGACCCACAATGTGTTGGGGTATTGTTAAATATCAAAGATGACTATAATGCGTTAGGGTAGTATCAAATGTTAAGATCACACATAATGTGTTGAGATCTTGTTAAGTTAAATGTCAAGATGACCCATATTGTGTTGGGGTATTGTTAAATATCAAGATGACCATAATGTGAAGGGGTATTGTTAAATTCAAGATCACCCGTAATGAGTTGGGATCTTGTTAAATATCGCCCCATTTGAGCAACAAGGTACCATCAGTATATATGTTACTTAAGCAGTTGGTACCTTGTTGCTCCAATGGGACGATATCAAGATGATCATAAAGTGTTGGGGTCTTGTTAAATGTCAAGATGACCAATAATGTTTTAGGATCTTGTTCAGTATCAAGAAGATCATAATGTGCTGGGGTATTGTTAAATATCAAGATGACCATAATGTGTAGGGTATTGTTAAATGTCAAGATCACCCATAATGTGTTGGATCTTGTTAAATATCAAGAAGACAATAATGTGATGGGGTCTTGTTAAATGTCAAGATGACCCATGATGTGTTTGGGTCTAGTTCAATGTTAAGATGACCCATAATTTGTAGAGGTCTTGTTAATTGTAAAGATGACCCATAATGTGTTTGGAGCTTGTTAAATGTCACGATGACCAATTAATGTCATTGGATCTTGTTATATATGTCAAGATGGCCCATTATGTGTTGGCTCTTGTTAAATGTCAAGAAGACCCATAATGTGTTGGGATCCTGTTAATTGCCAAAATGACTCATAATGTGTTGGGGTCTTGTTAAATGTAAAGATGACCCATAATGTGTAGGGGTCTTGTTATATGTAAAGATCACCCATAATGAGTAGGGGTCTTGTTAAATGTCAAGATGGCCCATGATGTGTTGGGATATAGTTAAAATCAAGATGACTCATAATGTGTTGGCGTATTGTTAAATGTCAAGATGACCCATAATGTGTTAGGGTATTTTTAAATGTCAAGAGTACACATAATGTGTTTGGATCTTGTTATACGTCAAGATGACCATAAAGTGTTGGGGTATTGTTAAATGTCAAGATCATCCGTAATATGGTTGGACCTTGTTAAATATCAAAATGACCCATGATGTGTTGAGGTCTTGTTAAATGTCAAGATGACTCATAATGTGTTTGGATATTTGTAAAAGTCAAGATCACCAATAATGTGTTGATATCTTGTCAAATGTCAAGATGAATCATAATGTGTTCGGATCTTCTTAAATATCAAGATGACCATAATGTGTTGGGGTATTGTTAAATGTCAAGATGACTCATAATGTGTCTGGGTCTTGTAATCAATGTCAAGATGACCCACAATGTGTTGGGATATTGTTAAATGTCAAGATCACCCATAATGTGTTGGGATCTTGTTAAATATCATGACGACCACCATAATGTGTTGGGGTATTGTTAAATATCAAGATGACTATAATGTGTTGGGGTAGTATCAAATATTAAGATCACATATAATGTGTTTGGATCTTGTTATGTTAAATGTCAAGATGACCCATATTGTGTTGGGGTTTTGTTAAATATCAAGATGACCATAATGTGAAGGGGTATTGTTAAATGTCGAGATCACCTGTAATGTGTTGGGATCTTGTTAAATATCAAGATGATCATAAAGTGTTGGGGTCTTGTTAGATGTCAAGATGACCAATAATGTTTTAGGATCTTGTTCAGTATCAAGAAGACCATAATGTGCTGGGGTATATTAAATATCAAGACCACCCATAATGTGTTGGGATCTTGTTAAATATCAAGATGACCATAATGTGTTGGGGTATTGTTTAATGTCAAGATGACCCATGATGTGTTTGGGTCTAGTTCAATGTTAAGATGACCCATAATTTGTAGAGGTCTTGTTAATTGTAAAGATGACCCAAAATGTGTTTGGAGCTTGTTAAATGTCACGATGACCCATAATGTTATGGGATCTTGTTATATATTTCAAGATGGCCCATTATGTGTTGGGTCTTGTTAAATGTCAAGATGGCCCATAATGTGTTGGGATATAGTTAAAAATCAAGATGACCATAATGTGTTGGGGTATTGTTAAATGTCAAGAAGAGCCATGATGTGTTTTGGTCTAGTTAAATGTTAAGATGACCCATAATTTGTAGATGTCTTTTCAATAGCAAAGATGACCCATAATGTGTTTTGATCTTGTTAAATGTCACGATGACCCATAATGTGTTGGGATTTCGTCTTACATGTCAAGATGTCGCATTATGTGTTGGGGTCTTGTTAAATATCATGATAACCCATAATGTGTTGGAATCCTGTTAACGGTCAAGATGACTCATAATGTGTAGGGGTCTTGTTATATGTAAAGATCACCCATAATGAGTAGGGGTCAAGTTAAATGTGAAGATGACTCATAATGTGTCGGGAAATTGTTAAATGTCAAGATGACTCCTAATGTGTTGGGATGTTGTAAAATGTCAGTTTGAGCCATAATGTGTACGGTCATGTTAAATGTAAAGAAGGCCCTAAATGTGTTAGGATATTGTTAAATGTCCAGATGACTAATAATGTGTTTGGATCTTGTGAAATGTCAAGATGAGTCATAATGTGTTGGGATCTTGTTAATTATCAAGATGACTCATAATTTTTTGATATATTGTTAAATGCCAAGATGACTCATAATGTTTTGGGATCTTGTTAAATGTCAAGATGATCCCTTAATGACCCTTATGTGTTGGGATCTTGATAAATGTCAAGATCACCAATAATGAGTTGGGACCTTGATAAATCTCACCATGAACCATAATGTGTTGAGATATTGTTAAATGTCAAGATGGCTATTCATGTGTTGGGAAATTGTTAAATGTCAAGATGACTCCCAATGTGTTGGGATATTGTTCAATATCAAGATGACTCCTAATGTGTTAGGATATTGTAAAATGTCAAGATGACTCATAATGTGTTGAGATAGTGTTAAATGTCAAGATGGCAATTAATGTGTTGGGATATTGTTAAATGTCAAGATGACTCCTAATGTATTGGGATATTGTTCAATATCAAGATGACTCCTAATGGGTAAGGGTATTGTTAAATGTCAAGATGACTCATAATGTGTTGAGATATTGTTAAATGTCAAGATGACTCAAATGTGTTGGAATCTTCTCAAATGTCAAGATGACCCAAAATGTGTTGGAATCATGTCAAATGTCAAGTTGACTCAAAATGTGTTGGGATCTTGTTATAAATTTCAGGACCACATGTGCTACAGAAATTAAAAGTTTCTGTCTAAAATTGGTTTCTTGGCCATTTAACCTTATATATTTCAATAATTTTGTTTTGAGATAAAGGCTTCAGGATAATGAAGACACCTTTTGATTTGGATTCAGAGGTCAAAGGTAAAAGTTACATGTACTTACAGAAATGTAAAATTTGGGCTAAAAGTTGGTTTCCGGTGCAGAACTTCAGATTTTACTGTAACTCACACCGATGAAGGCTCTAGACTTGAGAAAGACACCTATAGATTTCGGGTCAGTAAACTAATTTCAGGGTTAATAATATTTTCTACTTTGTTTTTGATCTGAACGAAGATTTAAGCCTTTGTTAGCTTTTTATGCATTTCTGAAGTCAAATGGGGAAGTGTATATTGGTGAATTAAGATATGCCTCCAATAACTGGATAGAAGGCTTACAGCGGGGAAACTAGTGTGAATATTGGATCCTATGTAAAAATACATTCAAATATCTCCTCTTAAACTGTCGAGCCAATCAAAACCAAACTAAGCCACGTTGTAGGCGTTTCCTGTTATCCATTATTTGCAATAAGTTTTTGCTCGTCCCTGCAAAAAAGTGTTTTAAATTCCGCGTTATTTATCTAAGATGGCTGCCAACGGAGAAAATAGTATGAACCTTGGATCCTATGTGAAAACACATTCAAAGATCTTCTCCTCTGAAACTACTAACTTGAGCGAAATTGCACCAAGTATAGCTACAATTTACATTGTGTAAGGGATAAATTTGTCCCGGTAATATATGTCCGGATGGGCATGCTTTCGTGGGAAATTTAGTCCATGGTTACATATTTTACTAGTAAAATATATTTGTTTTTTAGTAAAATAAGTACCAGAACCTCCTTAACTAAGAAAAATTGATCCCTCAAGAAGTCTAAGGTTTAAAAGAAATCAATAGTAGTATAAAGGAGGTTTTCAATTATCATTTGAAGAGGTGGATCAGAGGTGGATCACCGGAAGTGACGTATATCGGAAGTGACGTCACCGGAAGTCACGTGACCGGAACAGTGTTTTGGTTGCGCATGCGAAACTGGAGGTGGCCCTATTTGAAGCCCTATTCGGCCATCATAATCAGAAATGACGTGTTGGAACAACATGTGACCCTGCAGAGGTGTAATGGGAATGTATTTGAGCGCGCATGCAAGACCGGAAGTGGCTGTATCCCCATGTGTAGACCGGAAGTTGTTCCATTGGAAGCCCTATTCGGCCATATTGAAAGGAAATGATGTGTTGGAGCAACACGTGATCCGCAGGGGTGTGGTTTCACCTAAGAACAGCGCGAATCCGCGACGGAAAGTCGGGAATTTTCTCAGTTGTATACTGGAAGTCGGTATTTTCTCTCGTCGGGCGTGGTCGTTCGGATGTTTCCGGAAGTTGTCATACTTCTGTGGGTGTCTTCTATCACGTCCGCGTTCATCAAAGGGAGATTACTCTTGCTTGTATTTTCCAAAGCATTTTCTATTTACGGGTGTCTTCTATCAGGTCCGAGACATAGGCACGAAAACTTGCGATTTATTGATGTTTGTGCTAGTTTAAATTTATGTTCACAATTATTTGATAAGACTCATGAGTACTTTTTTGCCTGTGCTCGCGTGCTCATTTCACTATATTGCTGATGCTGCTGCTGTGGCAAGGTGAAAGGGTTTCTGCTGCTGCTGCTGTGCTAGGTCGATTTGACTTAAGCTGCTGCTGGTGTGCTAGGTCGATTTGACTTAAGCTGCTGCTGCTGCTGCTTAGATAAGATAAAATGCAAAATGTTAATTTTGTGTGAATCCAGCCATTGTTTGTTGAATCCACGAGGGGTCACTCTGCGGTTCACCAGGAGTGTGACTGTCCATAACTGTAAAGTTATAGGCCGCATTCCCCCCTTCCTCCCAATTCCGACTGTCTTTTGTCTATTCTTTACGCACATTCGTTGTCTTCGATCGATGGTGGGTCACAATTCCATACTGTAGTAAACTATCTCTTATCTATAGCATACTTCCAAGCCTCCCTAGAATTATGGTCCTCTTCTTCTAACAATCGCTGAACAGCAAGTTGATTGTTCAGTATTCTGCTCATTTTGTCCCAAAACACATCCGTTTTAATGTTGAAATAATTTTATCTAAATGATATTCATTTATTGAATATATTTTTAACTCTTACCATGTTTAGTTCTATCTTGAATACGCTCACAAGTATACTTTTAGCTGTACTCTCGTGCCCATTTCAGTGTTCGGTGGTGGTGGTGGTGGTGATGGTATGACAGGCAATTGTGGTGGTGGTTATCGTAGCATTAAATAAATTCATTATTTGTTCTGAGTGGTACCATGTATTTCTCTTATGTTACAAACCGAACACTGTTTATTTCTACTACCATGGTAAGGGTTACTTTTAGATTATCTGAAGATAGGGTAAGGGTTAGATCATAGATAGAATTAGGGTTAGGGTTAGAGTATAGATAGGGTAAGGGTTAGGGTTAGATCATAGAAAGGTTAGGTTTAGGGTTATATTGTAATAAGGGTAAGGGTTAATTTATGGTTAGGGTAAGATTGTAGATAGGGTTAGGGTTAAATTATGGTTAGGGTTAGGGTTAGATTATAGATGGGGTTAGGGTTAGATTATAGATAGGGTTAGGGTTTAATTATGGTAAAGAGTATTAGTATATTGCATTTTTTCTAAGCTGGCAGCAGCAGCAGAGGCACTATCACACTAGCGCAGCAGCAGCAGCAATATAGTGAAATGAGCATGCGAGCACCGTCAAAACGATACTTGTGAGCAACTCGTGAGTCGTGTGAACAACTCGTCAGTCATGTAAGCAGTCGTGAGTAGTATCATTAAACAAGAAAATCCATAACTGAAGAAGCTTACCAACAAAATCGTCACCCTTACATCCATCAGAAAAGCCCAATTACCACGATAACCATGCACCACCACCACCACCACCACAATAGCCTCTCATACCACCATCACCACCGTCGAATACTGAAATGAGCACGAGAGCACAGCTAAAAGTATACTTGTAAGCGTATTCAAGATAGAACTAACCATGGTAAGAGTTAAACTTATATTCAATAATTGAATATCATTTAGATGAAATTGTTGCAACGTTAAAACGGATGTATTTTGGGATGCAGAATACTGAACAATCAAATTGCACTTCAGCGATTGGTAGAAGAAAGGGACCATAATTCTAGAGAGGCTTGGAAGTATAGTATAGATAAGGAATAGTTTGCTACAGTATGGGATTGTGACCCACCATCGATCGAAGACAACGAATGTGCGTAAAGAATAGACCAAAGACAGTCGGAATAAGGAGGAAGGGGGAAATAACTATACAGTTATGGACAGTCCAGTCCTGTTGAACCGCAGAGTGACCCCTCATGGATTCAACAAATAATGGCTGGATTCACACAAAATTAACATTTTGCATTTTATCTGATTTGAGCTAGAAGCAGCAGCAGCTGCAGCAAAAGCCAAGTCGACCTAGCGTAGCAGCATCAGAAACCCTATCACCTTGGCGCAGCCAAAAACGTACTCGTGAGCCTTATTAAATAATCGTGACACATAAATATAAACTAGCACAAACATCAATAAATCGCGAGTTATCTCGCCTATGTCTCGGACCTGATAGAAGGCACCTACAGATAGAAAAGCGCGGGAAAATACAAGCAAGAGTTATCTCCCTTTGATGAAGGCGGACGTGATAGAAGATACCCTCAACTTCCGAAAACATCCGAACGACCACGCCCGACTATGAAAATACCTGACTTCCGGTATACAGCTGACATACATGCGCATTCCGTTATACAAAATTCCCGACTTCCCGTCGCGCATGCGCGCTGTACTACGATAAAACCACACCTCTGCGGGATCACGTGTTGTTCCAACACATCATTTCCGTTCAATATAGCCGAATAAGGCTTCCAATAGGACCACTTCCGGTCTACACATGAGGACACACTCACTTCCGGACGGGCATGCACGCTCTAATACCTTCCCATTACACCCCTTCAGGGTCACGTTTGTTCCAACACGTCATTTCCGGTCAAGATGGCCGAATAGGGCTTCAAATAGGGCCACTTCCGGTTGTACATGCGCAACCCAAATACTTCGTGTTCCGGTCACACGTGACTTCCGATGATGTCACCCTTGGTCTACGTCACTCCTGCTGACGTCACTTCTGGTGATCCATCTCTGATCCACCTCCTCAAATGAAAATTGAAAACCTGTATACTACTATCAATTTTTGCTTGAATTTGTATAACATAAATTCAACCATATATAATTTTTAATAATGTGATTGAATCAAGATTTTATAGTTTAAATGGTCTAAAATGTATTATTTGAAGTTAAAAAAGTGATGTACATATTTTCCTTAATAGTAGATATTGTCCCACGTGTATTGTCCATGATCACTTGAAATACAAATGTATTAAATTAATATTTTAAATGTAAACAATAAATTTGATTGCCTCAACAAATATATTTATATGACTATATGGACTAATTTTCCCCAGTAATTATTGTCCATGGACTTAATTTACTAGAAAGTTGTCCTTTTCTACAAACGGGGGGAGGGGGTGTCACTTCGGGTGGAATTGGGTACAGGCCTGCCGCTGGCATTTTGAGAATACCCCCTTTCATATAGTTTCCCAAACAAAATATTGACCCATTTATATAGTAAATTTAAAAAAATAAGCAACCAAACTGTATAGTAAATGTGTGAAATTTGAGTCAGAAAACCATTAATTTCACAATAGGAATGTTCTTAAACATCAGATAATGATAAAACTTGATTAATTACAGCAACCATTAGAGATTCTGGCCATTTAGGGTTAATAATTTACGACCCATTTATATATGATGTCAAAAATTACTACCCGTTCATATAGCCGACAACTGCAAAAATCAGGGCCATTCCAGTGGCACGTCTGTATATACCTCTATATAGGAAGTGACCCCCCCCCCTCCGTGTTTCTTCACAGAATTAGCAATGAAGGGATATGGAGCAAATTCACATGCGACAAAGTATCTACATATACATGGGAAATCCAAGCACTGGACCAACGCTTTTATTGTTGTTTTCATCTTGATGTCTACATTTATATTAAGCAACCTGTAAATGGACTTAATTTACTAGAAAATATTATTTAAGGACTACATTTACGAATAAATATTGTTCATGGACTTAATTTACTTATTAAAATATATTTTCTTGTTTGATGTTATCGTTTATATTAAGATTAACTATTTTGGACAGTAAATAGGTTGATATAATATGTAAGTATGTAACAGATTTGACTCAGTCATAGTAGTGTTCCGATGATCGGAAAATGTCTCAAATCGGTCGGTTGACTATCCAGATGTGATTAATCGATTGAGATTTTCTTCAATCGATTGATAATCGGTTAACTAAAAGTACATAATGACCTTTAGAGAAAAAATAGGAGGGCCATGAAAAGTTAATACATTTGAAAACTTGCCCTCCTTGATCAATTTCAGCTCAGCTTGCTAAAACCAGGATGTACTTTTGCCTGTAATGCCATCACGTTGCATCCGACATCCGTCTGTCATTCCCTAGTCTTTCCATCATTTGTCCATTGTCTTTCTTCTTTTTCTGTCCGTCATGAACATTTTAATTTAAAGATTTTCTCCTCTGAAACCACTGGAACAATGAACTTGGTTACAACAGTCCTTGGGTGATCCCTATATAAAACGTTGTTTTTGGGTTCAAAGATGCCGCTAGAAGGGACACATATATAAAGATCTTCTTCTCATAAACTGCTTGCCAAATGAGACTTAAAAAGTTTACAATAATCCTTGGGTTATCCCTTGTACAAAACATTCGTGAAAAAAATTATATACCAGAAACAAGATGTCCACCAGCAGGGAGCATAGTTTAACATCAGACCTTACGGGAACATATTTTTAAATCCTTTCATCTAAAACCATCAGCACTATTGCAAGAAAACTTGGTCACAATGCACCTCAGCAGGCGCGGATCCAGGCAATTAGAAAAGGATGGGGTTCCAATTGGAAATGAAAGAAGATAATTTCGCGGAGCGAGGGGCGAAAATTTTTTGGGGTATTTCTGAATAAAACATCTGGATATTCATTAAAAAATACATGATTGTCCAGAAAAAAGGGGGTTCCAACCCCCGGAACCCCCCTCTTGATCCGCCAATGCTCAGATAAGCCGGCAATATTCTATAATATGTCCAGCAAGTTTTTATTCTATCAAGATGGCTGCCAATGAATCATAGTATAACACTGGGTTCTATTGGAACAATATCAAAGATATCAAGAAAAACGAAGAGACCAGTTGGAACCAAACTTGGTCAAAACAGTCTTCAGGTAGTCCATAGGTTTTTTGGGGAAAGGCAGTGGTTACCTGAATTAAGCAAAGGAAATAATGCTTTATTTTGTACACTTTGAATGTACAAATTTCACATTTATAAACTAAATCATTTAGAATATAAGAATATATTCATAAGTTCCAATGAAAAGCAAGCACTTCATACTATAGACACATATTCAAAAGTTCTACAGCAAAATTAAAGTAGGAATTGCAGGATAACCGATTATGACCGATAATCAGTCGATGAAGCCTATCCGATTCGGTTGGCCATTTTCATCCGATTGTTCACTACAGTCAGTCATCTTTTACTATTTCTGAGGTAAAAGAGGCCAAACAAGAACAAAATATTTTACTAAAGGTGGACAAATAATCCTAGTTAAAATTGTCTTCAGACTTAATTTTCTAGTAGATATTTACACATGGACATTTTTTTCTTAGGAAAGATTTTCCAACTAGGTCTTCAAGTGGTCCCCTGAAAAAACGGTGTTTTTGTTAGGTCCGCTCTATATCCAAGATGGCCGCAAGTGGGAAGCATAGTTTTGACACTAGACCCGATGGGGAAACATTCCTAAAACTCAGTACCGAGCCGGCTGGAACCAAACTAGGACACAATTGTAATTAATATTTCCACTGCAGAGAAGGTGCTTTTTAAGGTCAGATGTATAGCCTCTTGTTTTTTTTTATTATTATTATTCTATTTTCTATTATATATAATCATTTTAAAAAACTTTTTTTTTTCATTTTATTTGAAGGACGTTTCAGAAAGTCACCGGAATTTAAGTGTGGACAGTACCAGCTGTTTTTTTTATTTAGTATTCTCCGTCTTCAGACGGAAAACACCGAGTCAGCTAATCTCAAACCTGATTGGTGAAGAATTGGCGAGTTTGGGCCTGATGGCGGAAAGCATGAAAAGTAAACAAATATTTTTACAAACAATTTGCATATTTAAAACTATTTAATAGTGTTAGTAACACCGCAAAGGATCCATAACCAATTCTTAACTTTAAAAACATACCAGAGGGGTATAATTTTGAATGAAACAAGAACCTGGTTTTAGTTATGTAGTATCCGGTGGTATTTCCAGTTATTGGTAAGACCCAAAGACCCCAAATCAGGGAGTTCCACATGTGCCCTAGCCTCTTTCTGGTTGAACAAGTTAATGAAGATGATGTACTAATTCCACTAACCGTCGACCAGCGGGACTTATACGTAAACTAAGGATTAGGTAAGTGCCAATTCTTACATTGGCGCTGCCGATCAGTCTAAAGGTCCGAATCGCGCGGGACTTTTAGGGAATTTAGCGACCGCTCGCTAAATTTAATTATTGTCAGGAATCCAGCTGGGAGTTGGATTTCTGGCCGGCCATCTTGGAAAAAGGATTCGGTTGGGAACCGAGGGAGTCATTTAGTTGTCACTTGGTGGGACCAGTGGCAACTAAATAAGGAAGGAAAGGAGTAGTCTGGGGCAAAAGCTGGGAGCTTTGCCTCAGATTTAGGCGTTTGATTGGCGTTTCTGACTTGAGTTAGGGCGAGACCCCTTGTGGGACAAAGGGTTGACCCCTAATTTCAAGGACCACGTGGTGGCCATCGGAGGGTCTGGTGGCTATTACCTGGTCATAGGAACACCAACCCCATACATTTATAAATTAANGGGGGGGAGGGGGTGTCACTTTGGGTGGAATTGGGTACAGGCCTGCCGCTGGCATTTTGAGAATACCCCCTTTCATATAGTTTCCCAACCAAAATATTGACCCATTCAAATAGTAAATTGAAAAAAATAGGCAACCAAACTGTATAGTAAATGTGTGTAATTTGAGTCAGAAAACCATTAATTTCACAATAGGAATGTTCTTAAACATCAAATAATGATAAAACTTGATTAATTACAGCAACCAGTAGAGATTCTGGCCATTTAGGAATAATTTACGACCCATTTATATATATGATGTCAAAAATTACTACCCGTTCATATAGCTGACAACTGCAACAATCAGGGCAATTCCGGCGGCACGTCTGTATATACCTCTATATAGGAAGTGACCCCCCTCCGTGTTTCTTCACAGAATTAGCAATGAAGGGATATGGAGTAAATTCACACGCGACAAAGTATCTACATATATACATGGGAAATCCAAGCACTGGACCAACGCTTTTATTGTTGTTTTCATCTTGATGTCTACATTTATATTAAGCAACCTGTAAATGGACTTAATTTACTAGAAAATATTATTTAAGGACTACATTTACGAATAAATATTGTTCATGGACTTAATTTACTAATTAAAATATATTTTCTCGTTTGATGTTATCGTTTATATTAAGATTAACTATTTTGGACAGTAAATAAGTTGATATAATGTGTAAGTATGTAACAGATTTGACTCAGTCATAGTAGTGTTCTGATGATCGGAAAATGTCTCAAATCGGTCGGTTGACTATCCAGATGTGATTAATCGATTGAGATTTTCTTCAATCGATTAATAATCGGTTAACTAAAAGTACATAATGACCTTTAGGGAAAAAATAGGAAGGCCATGAAAAGTTAATACATTTGAAAACTTGCCCTCCTTGATCAGTTTCAGCTCAGCTTGCTAAAACCAGGATGTACTTTTGCCTGTAATGCCATCACTTTGCATCCGACATCCGTCTGTCATTCCCTAGTCTTTCCATCATTTGTCCATTGTCTTTCTTCTTTTTCTGTCCGTCATGAACATTTTGATTTAAAGATTGTCTCCTCTGAAACCACTGGAACAATGAACTTGGTTACAACAGTCCTTGGGTGATCCCTATATAAAACGTTGTTTTTGGGGGTTCAAAGATGCCGCTAGAAGGGACACATATATAAAGATCTTCTTCTCACAAACTGCTTGCCAAATGGGACTTAAAAAAGTTACAATAATCCTTGGGTTATCCCTTGTACAAAACATTCGTGAAAAACATTATATACCAGAAACAAGATGTCCACCAGCAGGGAGCATAGTTTAACATCAGACCTTACGGGAACATATTTTTAAATCCTTTTCTCTAAAACCATCAGCACTATTGCAGCAAAACTTGGTCACAATGCACCTCAGCAGGCGCGGATCCAGGCAATTAGAAAAGGTGGGGTTCCAATTGGAAATGAAAGAAGATTTCGGCGAAATTTTTTTGGGATATTTCTGAATAAAACATCTGGATATTCATTAAAAAATACACGATTGTCCAGAAAAAAGGGGGTTCCAACCCCCGTAACCCCCCATTGATCCGCCAATGCTCAGATAAGCTAATTCTATAATATGTCCAGCAAGTTTTTATTCTATCAAGATGGCTGCCAATGAATCATCGATAGTATAACACTGGGTTCTATTGGAACAATATCAAAGATATCAAGAAAAACGAAGAGACCAGTTAGAACCAAACTTGGTCAAAACAGTCTTCAGGTATTCCATAGGTTTATTTGGGGAAAGGCAGTGGTTACCTGAATTAAGCAAAGGAAATAATGCTTTATTTTGTACATTTGAATGTACAAATTTCACATTTATAAACTAAATCATTTAGAATATAAGAATATATTCATAAGTTCCAATGAAAAGCAAGCACTTCATACTATAGACACATATTCAAAAGTTCTGAAGAAAAATTAAAGGAGGAATTGCAGAATAACCGATTATGACCGATAATCAGTCGATGAAGCCTATCCGATTCGGTTGGCCATTTTCATCCGATTGTTCACTACAGTCAGTCATCTTTTACTATTTCTGAGGTAAAAGACGCCAAACAAGAACAAAATATATAAGTAAAGGTGGACAAATAATCCTAGTTAAAATTGTCTTCAGACTTAATTTTCTAGTAGATATTTACACATGGACATTTTTACCTGCGTCACCAACGGTGACCGCAGGTCTAGGAGCCGCTCGACTCCGTCCGTCCGTCCGTCCGTCCGTCCGTCCGTCCGTCACGCTTTGGGGGTACCAAGTTTGTGTAATCTGAAACTCCGACACCTTTACCCCGATACTTTTGAAACTTTGCACAGTTGTTCTGGACACATTGAAAATGTGCACCTCCGCTTTTGGTGAGATTTGGAAAAAAATTGTGGAATTTATCCATTGTTGAACTTAGTCATTTTTTCATCAAATTTTAACATTACGGTACTGAGTATGTGTAATCTGAAACTCTGACACCTTATATCTGATGCTTTTGAAACTTTGCACAGTTGTTCTGAACATATTAAAGATGTGCACCTCCCCTTTTGGTGAGATTTGGAAAAAAA
>MJUU01020248.1:0-15733 GCA_002080025.1 Modiolus philippinarum
GGGATCACTGTCGTTTCCGACAGTCCTTACTCTAGTTTATTTTTTTGTGTACGGCGTATTGATATTCCACTGTACTGCGAATTGGTTTTATATTGTCGAGATTATGAATCGTTTTACCAATGGTTTGAGAATTGAAAAAAGAATACATAAATTGAAACCCCTTTTACAAAGCTAAGACTTGCAATACTAAATGTGAAAATTATACCAATTGTAGGGATTTTTTTCACTTACGCTCAGAACAAGGAACGGCCTAGTTTGTCAAAATGAACTGGGATTCGGTACTTTTATACTACTTTTTGCCTTCGACAAAAAGGGTTTTCAATGGGTCCTGTAAAAAGTGGTTAAAATACATTTTTGACAATTTTTTCCTAAATTCTGTACGATATTTCCCAAAAAAATCTGATCAAAGAGAGGGTCCCAACACCCAGCCCCCCTTAATCCGTCAATGCTTTTCGTTAGATCGGATTTTTGTGTTCAACACTGAGCAATAGGCAAAACTAAAGTGCAGGGAAGAGTACAACCAACGCAAATTAAAAAAAAATTGTCTGCAAATAAAAAAGCCCTTATAAGATACGTGACTATCATTTAAGTTAGACAATCTAAAGTTCAAGTAAAAAAATTCACAAAATATACAAGGATACATACGAAATATATGTTTCACAACTGTACAAATTGGGGTAATAAAAAAAATTACCGAATAGAATTGTCGAGAGGCATAGTCCAAGAGAAAAAAAAAACAAATTAAAGCATGTAGAAACCACAAGGAAAATTGTTGACCTCGTTATTCATGACTCAATAAAGGTATTTCAAAAGAAATTATGGGTTAAATCGCTTTTATGGCGTGCAAAAGCTATTGACATGCCGTGAGACTAAGTAAAAATGAGGTTGTGAAAGATCTGTTGTGTGGCTGGTTTTTTGACAGTCATTTTCTTACCCAAGACTAATCCATGGTACATGCTACTTCTTTAACACTGAAGGTTTGAGGGATGTACCACGGATTTCAATTGTACAACTGCATGTCGCCAACTTTTCTTCGTCTGGGCATAAAACTTCACACTCAACAAGACAGTTTTTATTTCTAATAATGTTTTTATTCCTAATAATCATGATTCCCTGAAAATTTGGGGAATACCACGGTTCCGTGCTCCATTTTTTTTAACATTAGGCTCTGGGCTCCAAAACAGGGGTTCCGGGCTCCAACAATATGGCTAAGGGCTCCAAAACAAATGTTCCAGGCTCCAGCAATACGGCTTCGGGCTCCGGACTCCACATACGGCGTGTCCCGAGCTCTCAGAGAGCTGTGGAGCTCGTGTTATTACCCCATATCACAATAAGGACTTATATTTATGTTTTCAATGGACAATAAACAGAAGACTTTGTGATATTACCATAGAAATATATATATATTTATTTGCTTTTCTTTTCCAAGATAGTGGTCATTGAGTTAGTAGTCTACCTGTATTGGGTTTTATTCGCATGTTTATTATACTATAGGGAAACCGGATAGAGAAAGGGGTGGGGGAGGGGGTTGAGTACTCATAAACGGTTAAACCCTACCACTGGCTTTTGCTAGTGTCGGTACAAAGTCCGGCTATCCCGAGTTCCTATTGTTATTTATGTTTGTCTTTTGTTTTCATTATTGTTTTTCTAGTGCAGTTCGCTTGCAGATTGTGGCACGTGATTGTAGTTTCCGGCCATTATAGGTGTTTACTGTTATCATGTTATTTGTAATTCATTTGCTGTGAAAACAAAAAAAAATATTTGGTGAATATCGAACAAGAAACTCGATATCACCACCATGTACTTTGGAGTTTAATAAAAAAAGAATTCTTCAAGAAGATAGAAGTAAGCGACAACACTTCTGAAAGAACCGGCAACGAATACCACAGCAATATACCCCAATTTGGAAAAATCTGGAAAAAAACAGGGAGCGAAATAGAGATAACGGACCAAATAAACTTAAGCATGATTTCCAGAAAAGAAGCACCATCTATTCTCAGAAGATGTGGAGCGATTGAGGATAGAGCTAAAAAAGGGCTCTAAAGTACCTTAACCACTCGATCACCTGGACCACGGCTTAAATAACGTTCTATGTTAGATTGTGTTTTCAACTTGCAGCTTTTTCAGATGAAATATATATGAACATGATTAAAGTAAATGAATGGATGACAGGAAACACCTACAATGGCTGAAAATTATAATTACATGCCACAATCTGCCAGGGAACTACACAGGAAAAACACGTATTAGACAAAAGACAAACGTAGACAACGATAGGAACTCGGGACAGCCGGAGTAGGTTCTGGCACTAGCAAAAGCCAGAGGTAGGATTAAACCGGTTTATGGATACCCAAACCTCCCCTTTATCTATCCCGTTTCCCTATAGTATAGATAACGTGCGATAACCCCAATTAAACATCCAAGGACTGCTGTGACCAAGTTTGGTTCCATCGATTATTTTGTTCAAGAGAACTTTTGAATTGCATTTCCCAAACAGTCTTATATTGTGATGTGCTCACTGTCTGCAGTCAGATAACAATTTTCGAAGTGACCATCCACAGAGACAAACAATCTCTCTAGAATAACAGTTGGCAATTTAGATCCGATCTTGGTCCCTAGATAACCCCCCTCCCCTAAAAAAATAACTTAAAATGGACATATTCAACGTTCTCCGAGGCAGATGAGCCAATTAGAGCCAAACTTGGTCAGATTAGTGTTTCGATTAGTGTTTCGAGTTAGTCTCCTCATTCGTTGATAGCTCATATGTGTGTGACAGGTCCGCACAATATAAAAAAAGACTACTGGGTTAGGAACATAGTTATACATTGGATCATATGTGAAAAACATTCAAAGATCTCTGAAACTATACATGGCAATTTAGAACTCATCGTAGTCACTATAGTCCTTAGATGATCACCTTCAAAAAAGTTACCGGTAAGGATGCAATCTTGAAGTTTAACAAAGAGTCCTATTGAACTATTTGAAACGATACCCTTTTGTTTAACATAGATTATCGGTTTGTCAATTTTATACATAGTCCTGGTGAGCAATACAGGGTGTTGTATATATTTTGAAAACAAAATCTGTTAATTTAATCTTTCATTTGGATCAATTCGCCGTACACAAGAGATTTCAAAATCGACAATTCGCAGTACACCGCACTTGCAATTCGCCGTACACCATATAGTTTTTGTTTTCGAGTACTGTGAAAAAACTACACAAACTTATGAGTTACAAATTAAATCTCAGATTCCTGACATAACACAGAATCTTTATACTGATTTATACATAAATCAACTCAAAAACAAACGAGAAAATACAATAACTTGGGCGGAGTTAACAAGATGTCCGGTGATTTGTTGACAAATTTGTAAAGATTTTTCATTTATTTGACACGCGATGAGCTTAACACAAACATGCACGTGTCACATTATTACATTAGAAGTGAAGGTATTGCCAATTATCATATATTTAGCTATTAATATAGGTGAAACGGTAAAATTTTCTTACCTTGGTAACACTTATTTTGATTTTTCCTCGCTCGATTAGTCGCTATATCCAGTGGTCGTTGATATTTGTTTCATCATAAGTAACACAATAATACATAAAACGTCAAATAATTTACCGATAGAGTCAACAATAAACAGTCAATATATATTTTGACAATGAAGCGTGTACGAGTTGTGATTTCAACATGAACTAATGACAAAACATAGCATTTTTAATTCATTTGAAAATGACACCGCATTATAACACGAAACTACTCAGTTTGTCTTCTCTTTTTCAAAAAGTTATTTCAACAAATCATATCATTATTGCAAATAATTGACATTGAAGGAACATTCAGATCAAGCACTAAGAACACTGGAAATGAAACCATGACAAAGCTAAATACGAAGTTCGTTCAACTGTACTGAGGATAAACTGCTTTTAGTTACGCAAACATTCAAAATGAAAGGGACAAACAGATTTTCTTTTCTATTTTTTTTCGCTGATCAGCCACCTGTCTTTCATCTTCGCTAGCCAACAGTTACGATCCGCTCCTCTCCTCTTCATCCTTGGCGGATCGAGCTACATTTTTTGAAACATCAGTTTCAAATTATCTCCCTTTGAAGTAAGAGTTTTAGTATGATTTATTCAAAAAACTTAAAGATTATTTATTGCATCCAATAATACAACAATTCAAAATATATTTAACTACAAGGAAATAACCCTTCAAAAGTAAAGTAACACTATAAAATAGTGGGAATTTTGCAAAATAGAAAAATCTCCAAACACCATATTTTAAGTTTTATTGTTACGATATATATTTAAAATTTAACTGTAAGCAATTTAATTGGCTGCAGCGAAGAATAATTGCAACCAATCAAAAAACGTGGATTTGAGGCTACAGAAATCCAGCTTGATCTGCCAAGGGTGAAGAGGAGAGGAGCGGATCGTTACTCTTGGCTAGCGGAGATGCCTGTCTTTTAGTCCTGGTGTAATTTTTATAAAGCGATCAATATCTTACTAGGTGAGATACCTGGTCAGTAGATGCATCTCTGTTTTACATCAGGGCTGTTATGTTCATCCACGTTTGAATGTCTCTATTGAAAACTTAGAATATTTTTAACTCATAGACAAACCTAGTCTGAATTTATTTATTTATATATATATTTTTTTTTGGCATTTTTAATTTATTTAGGATACCAATGATGATGACACGATGAAAAAACTTTAGCTAAAGGAAAAGTATCTCCACACTAGGTCACATTCAAATATTAGGATTCAATTATTGTGTTTAATTAAGTGCCAAGGAAGAAATTCTGACTCAAATACATGTAAATTGGACAACAAATTGTCGCACAATTATCTAATGATTCTTTCAGGTTATGGAAATGAAAGAACAATTCAACTATGAACCTTCAAAGACGTACATGTGCAAGGCTTAAACTTGAAAGAACTGATTTAGATAGAAGATGGTAATTAGCTTATTAAAAACTTCTAATGAACAAATAAAGGGATATTGCGTAAATGTAAATGGGACAAAATCCTTATCAAACTTGTATCCAGTCATATTCAAACATGTAGCTTTTGTTACATTTTTGTTCAATTATGGAGTTAACCATTACAGTAACAAAGACGCCTTCTATATTCATATTTAAAGTTCATTTAAAGGTGAATCCTTTTCTTTTATATTGTGGTTGATATGCATGACTCTATAATAAAACAAACTACTAGACTGCAGCATAACTTTGTATAATATCATACATTTTCTTTTGAACACTGATATATTGAATTTTCATAGGTATTCTAATAACAAAAGTGAGGTGCTCATGTTTCTACTAAAAGGTATTCCAGGTAGCTTTTTCAGACTTTTCTGAATGGCATGGAAAGACGGGGATTCTCTTTATTGTGTTTATAGAAAAGGTTTAAGTGGTATTTTAATATTACTTTTGATTACACAGTTAAGAATGTGAATATATTTTTCTTTATCAAAATACATATACAAATGGAGAGAGGAGAAGTGAATGATTTTTTAAATTGTTGAAGTTTGAGGAATTTTTTTTAATTGGTTGACTTTTATAAAACATTTCCTTTGTATTTTGTAGTCATAGATATGTTATATATAATACCTTTTTAAATAGAAAGTATTATTTTTTTATATAATAAATATAATGGCCGTGGTTTTGCAGGCTACTTTTCACACTATGATTTTAACAAGTTTAACACCTTCCATTGCACACCTTGATATTCAACAGATGTCCATTAAGTGGTCTGAAACTTAAGCTTTATATTTGCAGTGTGGTACAAGATAAATATTCGTGGTAAAACGGCAACATTTTAACCATCCATACATGACTGGTATCCACCTTTGTATTGTCATCATCCACTTTAAATACATTACTTTTATTGAATTTTAGTGTTTGGGCCATATATGACAAGATACTCATGTTGGAAAAATGAACTGTTAGAGTTGATCTCGTTTCTAAGGGTCGTCTTTGCCTAACGGAAAAATATTGCCACTTGGTGTAAAAAAAGGGAAGAATCCTTAGATGTAAAAACGATTATCATGTAATACGATGAAAAACCGGTGAAAATGAGTTGCAGTTAAAACAACACCGCCAAAACAATTAATACATTTCATGTCGAAAACGGCATTTCAACTGTTCTAAGAATGCAATAATAACACAACATGTATGTATCCAATAGGTTCTGTAATTCTCGTTCAATTTTGTATCTTCTGGGCACATAAATTGTACGCGGAAGTTACGTTCTTAACAAAAATATGTGACGTTTCAAACAAAACCTTGAACGTCATAATCCTAAGACGCCATTTTTTGGTGTGAAACGTTTTCGAATTGTAATCTTATCGTGAATTCTCAGGGGTCACATTACAAGACTTACAGACCCTATTGACAATATATGCTAACTTGTTTCCTTGTTAAACTATCGTTGTAGTTAACGTAAATAACGATTCCTTCTATATATTTTGAAAAAGAGCAGGCTTCCAGGGGTCGGTCCAAAAGGCCAAAGCTCTTGAACTACAGCGATGGAAACGTTCAAAATTCCCCAAAAAGCGCTCATCGTGGGAATCGTGTGCGTTCATCGTGTAGACTGTTTGCGTTCATCGTGTAAATCGTGTGCGCTCATCGTGTATCGTGTATCGTGTAACGTGTAACGTTCATTTTGTGTATCGTGTAACGTGCGCTTACTCGTTTCATTTAAATTCCGCATTTTATAGATAGGTTTGCCAGTTTTCTACACAACACTTTTTTTTCAACCGCCGATTTTACAAGAAATAAATAAAAAATTTATCAGATTAGGTATCGCTGGCGATTTTTTGTCACAAAAACATGTATTGTTTAGGAACACAAACCTTTATATATTCAATTATAACAATGCAGGCTGTTCAATATAAGTCTAATCAGATGAAACCCCGGGAATGAACCTAATTATATCTACGGTTAAGTAGTAGGAAGTTTTAATATTGTGGACACTGGTATAATATAAAATAGAGAAAAGGTGTCCTTTCTTTTATATTTATGGTTAAATTATATGAAGTTTTAGTATTGCGGACACCGGTCTTATATAAAAAAGAGAAAAAATGCCCTTTTTAATATAAAAAAGAGAAAAAGTGTCCTTTCTTCTATATCAATGGTTACATTATATGAAGTTTTAGTATTGCGGACACCGGTATTATATAAAATAGAGAAAAGTGCCCTTTCTTTTAAATTTATGGTTAAATTATATTTAGTTTTAGGATTGCGGACACCGATATAATATAATATAGAGAAAAAGTGGTCTTTCTTTTAAATTTATGGTTAAATTATATGAAGCTTTAGTATTGCAGACACCGGTATAAAATAAAATAGAGAAAAAGTGCCCTTTCTTTAATATTTATGGTTAAATTATATGAAGTTTTAGTATTGCAGACACTGGTATTATATAAAAAAGAGAAAAAGTGCCCTTTCTTAATATAAAATAGAGAAAAAGTGTCCTTTCTTTTATATTTATGGTAAAATTATATGAGGTTTTAGTATTGCGGACAGCGGTATTATATAAAATAAAGAAAAAGTGCCCTTTCTTAATATAAAATGGAGAAAAAGTTATCTTTCTTTTAACTTTATGGTAAAATTATATGAAGCTTTAGTATTACAAACACCAGTATAATATAAAATAGAGAAAAAGTGCCCTTTCTTTTATATTTATGGTTAAATTATATGAAGTTTTAGTATTCGGACACCAGTATAATATAAAAGAGAGAAAAAGTTGTCTCTCTTAAAATTTATGGTTAAATCATATGAAGTTTAAGTATTATGGACACCGGTACTATATAAAATAGAGAAAAAGTGCCCTTTCTTTTATATTTATGGTTAAATTATATGAAGTTTTAGTAATGTTGACACCGGTATAATATAAAATAGAGGAAAAGTTATCTCCCTTAAAATTTATGGTAAAATTATATGAAGTTTTAGTATTGCGGACACCGATACTATATAAAATAGAGAAAAAGTGTCCTTTCTTTTATATTTATGGTTAAATTATATGAAGTTCTAGTATTGCAGACACCGGTATTATATAAAATAGAGAAAAAGTGCCCTTTCTTTTATATTTATGGTTAAATTATATGAAGTTCTAATATTGCAGACACTGGTATTATATAAAATAGAGAAAAAGTGCCCTTTCTTTTATATTTATGGTTAAATTATATAAAGTTCTAGTATTGCGTACACCGGTATTATATAAAATAGAGAAAAAGTGCCCTTTCTTTTATATTTATGGTTAAATTATATGAAGTTCTAGTATTGCGTACACCGGTTTTATATAAAATAGAGAAAAAGTGCCCTTTCTTTTATATTTATGGTTAAATTATATGAAGTTCTAATTTTGCAGACACCGGTATTATATAAAAAAGAGAAAAAGTGCCCTTTCTTTTATATTTATGGTTAAATTATATGAAGTTCTAGTATTGCAGACACCTGTATTATACAAATAGAAGAAAAGTTACCTTTCTTAATGTAAAATAGAGAAAAAGTGCTCTTTCATTTAGATTGATGGTTAAATTATATTAAGTTTTAGTATTGCGGACACCAGTATAATAAAAAATAAGAGAAAAATTGATTCTATCTTTAAATTTATGGTTAACTTATATGAAGTTTTAGTATTGAGGACTATTATATAATAATATAGATAAAAAGTGTCCTTTCTTTTCAATTTATGGTTAAATTATATGAAGTTTTATTATTCAGACACCGGTATAATATAAAATAGAGAAAAAGTGCCCTTTCTATTAAATTTATGGTCAAATTATATGAAGTTTTAGTATTGAGGACACTGGTATAATATAACATAGATAAAATTGATCTTTTTTTAAAATTTATGGTTAAATTATATGAAGTTTTATTATTGCTGACACCGGTAAAATAGAAAATAGATAAAAAGTGCCCTTTCTGTTAAATTTATGGTCAAATTCTATGAAGTGTTAGTATTGCGGACTCCGGTATAATATAAAAGAGAGAAAAGGTGCCTTTTCTTTTATATCTATGGTCAAATAATATGAAGTTTTAGTTTTGCGGACACTGGTATAATATAAAATAGAGAAAAGTGATCTTTCTTTTAAATTTATGTTTAATTATATAAAGTTTTAGTATTACGGACACTGGTATAATATAAAATAGAGAAATGTGCCCTTTCTTTTATATTTATGGTTAAATTATATGAAGTTTTAGTATTGAGGACACCGGTATTATAAAAAATAGAGAAAAAGTGCCCTTTCTTAATATAAAATAGAGAAAAAGTGCCTTTTCTTTTATATTAATGGTTAAATTAGATGAAGTTTTAGTTTTGAGGACACTGGTATAATATAGAATAGAGAAAAGGTGATCTTTCTTTTATAAATTAAATTTATGGTTAAATTATATGAAGTTTTAGTATTGTGGAGACAGGTGTAATATAAAATGGAGAAAAGGTGCTCTTTCTGTTAAATTTATGGTCAAATTGTATAAAGTTTTAGTATTGCGGACAGCGGTATAATATAAAATAGAGAAAAAGTGCATTTTCTTTTATATTTAAGGTTAAATTATATGAAGTTATAGTATTGTGGACACAATTTTTATATGAAATAGAGAAAATGTGCCTTTTCTTACTTATTTATGATTATATTATAGAAAGTTTCAATATTGTCTAAATGTAATTTAAAAGTTATGTTTCTATACTTGGATAGTTCTGGCTGATTTTGCAGCATCTTTCATTACTATATACAGAGACATACTTAATTAAATGTCTCTGCTATATATCAGGAGTTTTTTATTTAATTTTAATTATTTTTTATTAACATTGTTTATTTATTTATTAATTTCTTTTCCGTTTTTGCTGACAAAATTACACAATTTTAAGTTTTTGCCGACCATATTCTGATATTGTTACGGCAAAAGTGGAGACAGTTCCCGAAGGATAGTTTGTAACACTGATGTCATAAATGCTGTTTCATATGGAAAACCGACTTTTTTCTTTTGTCAAAATTTTTATATGTGGTCGTATGTACCACATTGTAATTTATACTGTGAAATTTTAAGACTCTCGACTTTTATTGCACATTCGAGTTCGTTTCATGAAAATATATTGGATTATTTAACCGACACGGTGCACACGGTACAAGGTACACGATACACGGTACACGATACACGATTGAGAATTTTCTGTATCATTCATCGTGCGAATCGTGTACGTTCATCGTGTGAATCGTGTGCGTGTGGTAGGGAATGTTGAACGTTTCCATCGCTGTATACCTATCTCTTCCCTGTTCCATTGATTCCTTTAGCTTTATTACATACGACATATTTTGAATACAGTAACTCTAGATTTAAGAAAATTAAGTTTGATTTTTTCCATCTGAAAATTTTGATGTTTACCTTTTCATACTTTTTATTGAAGAAAAGGTTTTTCCTAATATTATTCTTTTTTTCAGTGAATTTATGTAACGAGTAGTTTCAAATTTGAACGAGGCATACAGGCTCTATTTCGTTTCATTGACATTCTTAACTTTTACATTTCACAATCACATTTACATTGACTTCCAATTGTTTTGGTTTTGGTTTTATCCGCACTGATGAGACATGCGCATATGCAGAAAATAATTTAACAGTAACTTCGGTATTTTGTTATTCACAGTTGATTCGTTACTGTTTGGCGTGTAGTTTATAGGTTAATATTTTAATAGAGCAAAAACAATGTCTCAAAAGCTGCAAATTCAGGGATTTGTTCAACCTTTGTTACTTTCGTAACACCAGAAATTCTATAACCGTCACCGAGACATCTATGAAAGAAATGACGTCCCAAATGAAAACTGTCATTTTCAGCTAGATTTCACATCTTCACGGATTTACATCACTGGTTTTGATTCAACCCTGGATTGAACCACTGATAGTGTGGCCGGTGCCGCTTGCGAAGCGGAACATGCTTACCCTTCCGGAGCCTGATGTCACTCCCGATTTTCATGGGAGGTCCCATTATGCGTTCCTTAGTCTTGAATGTCGTCCTTTTATTTCCTTGCCTTGTGGCTATCTCACGTCTTTGTTTTGACTTTGTTTTTATGCAGGGTATGTAGATCTTGCAAAGCTTATCATTTTTTTTCTATCAGATTTTTTAGATCTGTAACGGTTTTTGAACCATTTGAAAAAAAAGCAATTCACCTCTATGTTCTAGTTGTAGTAACGGCAGCCATGATGTTTGATCTTTGGCTAACCAACATAAAATTAAAAATGCATACCCTGGTGATGATGCAGGCCAAGTTTGCATACAATTGGACCAGCAGTTCAAAGGAGAAGATTTTTGTAATTATTGACGGACAGACGGACGGACGACGAACGCAAAGTGATGGCTAAAGCTCACATAGCTTATTAGATATCTACGTCCGGATAAAATTACAACATAGAAAAAACCAAAATGGTGTTGTTCTAATCCATTTTAATCTTCAAATGAAAATAATGACGCAGCTCCAATCTTGATATATTCATAAAATTTTGCCTTTTCTGTGCTTTTGAAGAGAAAATACTTATAAAATACTTAAACTATATCATAAATTTGGATGTTGGTGCCGAACTCGTTTGCGATGTAGAACTTTGTACAATTCTGGTTGAAACACATGGCGACAGGATGTTTTATTCCATGCTGACTATGTAGTGGCATATCTAAGACTTTTCCATCCACTGTAAGTCGATGTATGTTGTGTGAATATTGTCCACTTACATATATATGTCCATTGTCATCTGAACAAATGTCGCTAGGCACGGTAATTGTTGGAATTGTCACATTGTCAGGTATATGTGGACATCCTGAAGAGGTGGTATTGATGCTATCTTGACCCTTGCAAAAATAATTTCCATATAGCGTGCTATGCAATTTACTATAATTGCTATCCCTCGGTAAAGGCCATGTATTATGGAAAGCCGATCTGAAAATAATAAGGTGAACTATTCAATCAACATTTCAGAGAGAGAGAGAGAGAGAGAGAGAGAGAGAGAGAGAATAGATTTTACAACTTCATCGAGTGAGAACCAACATCGAAAAAGTTAAATTTTAAAATTGTAGGAGAAATGTCGTATATCAACAAATTAAATTGTGAAATGTGTTTCTCTAGTAATTTTCAAGTTAAAACTTGATATAGACAAGACCCCGTTTTCCCGATGATCCGAAATTAATGTGTTGTTTGAGCGTGACGTCATTAGAAATGGTCGCCTTTTTCTTGTCGTCACAATTGCGAAGTAGAAAAACGGCAAACATATTGGACGTCATAACTGAATTTCAACCAATGAAGTCGCATTAAGATCACTTAATGCATAGAAGAAAATCTAACATGCTTTTTTATATCATCCGTTCCCAATAAATACTCATTTTCTTGAGCGTAACAATGTGTATAGTTCAAGTACTTATAAGTTTTACATTTGCTGGTTCTTTGTCTTTTAAATACTGACATGTCTAGTACAAAAGTAATCTAATATACTTGGTGTGTATCATAAATTATTAAGAAGACAAAGGCATTATTTGTTCTACGTACAGTACCTGTGTAGGTGAAATGACCGACCGTCTTCAGTAAAATTGTTGGCACGTCTCAATATCATTCATTGCTTTCTACTTTGATAATCATTAAAAAGACTTGTGAAAGTTGATGAATATAATCTCACGTGTATTTCTGGAAATGACAATGCAAAACCACTGCATATTAAGATATTGAACTAAAACACAGGAGGTTAACTAAAAAAACAAAAGTCAAAGGAATTGTACTCAGAAGGATGTTACAGGAATTGAAGACCGTTTTGTGGAAAAAATCGGCAGAAATGAAAAATATTGCAAAATAGCTTTGATTCTCCTTTGCTTGAATCCTTCTTTCTAGACATTGGATCTGTCGCTGACATATTATTTTGTCGTAATAGAACTTTCCGGAACCAATTATTGTTAGCTTTGAATATGTTGAGTAAAACTGGTCTCCATAATTACATAAATTATATGTTATAAAAGGTAACACCATAAATTGAGGAATATCAACAAAACAATGATGAATCGGAAACTGAAATGTATCGTCTTGTTAAGTTCCTTTGGTCTGAAACATCTTTTCCTTCAACTTCAATCCATTAGAATATAAAATTACTTTAGTTTTTCCGATTTTTTTCATTATTGTTTTTAAGGAAAAGGACTTTTTCCATGTAAATGTAAATTAATAGTGCAAGAACGGCTATCGATGCAAACAATCGTTCCAAGGGTAATTATCAAAAATCATTTGCCTACAAGAAATACATTTCCGTCTTTCGTTTGGTTATTTTTAACTATGTTAAATAAAAACGTCGTCAATTGGAATGTGTAACGACACCATTCTATATAATTTGTTCAAATAGGTGAAGGTCTGGAGCGCTTATTTTACCCCATCAATTTAGCATATAAAGTGAAGCCCACTTAAAAGGTTTACTTTGACGATAATAAACTTCAGCTGAAGATTTCCCTTATTAATCTAAAGAGATTTTAGAATTTATATTTGTACAACCAACTTGGATAAGCATGTTTTAGATCTGAAGCCACAAATTCTTTAAACTTTTCTACTAAAATTTTGGATTTTCATATCTCCATACACAATTTTATTAACTAATTATGCTGAGAGAAACATGAGATGCGGATGCAGGTCACGTGGTCATTGCGTATACAGGCTTGATAGTGGTCACACGTGTTTTTTCTCTCTCTCGCAAAAAATTTGATTATTTTGAAATTTGGATTATTAGTTTTGGAAATTATCATAAACATCTATTAATAATTATTCAATTGTTACAGTTTGTGCAAAGGTCATGTATTTTTAGTGTTTTGACCTAGCATTGTACAGCTATTGTCACAACAGGCGCTATAATGGCTGCCAAAAGAACTGATGAAGTCAGTGTGGAACTTGAGTGTTTAGACACAGTCACCCCAAGTTCAGAAAACAGTGACAATAGATCAGATAGGTCTGATCGTATGTACTTAAATAAGGGTATTATTGACAATGATCATTGTGATCAGCCCTTGATAGCAGCTGACAGTATGCAAACGGGTGTGCCAGATCTATATAAGTTGTTGTTAAATCAACCGATGATTATGCAGTCTATGTTGCAAAAGCAAAATTATGAGACTAAGCTGCCAGAAAATTCAAGTGCTAGTGCTAAGCATAAGAAGCCAACAAGCACGATATCAAGTCCGTCTGTGTCGAAGGATTTGGTTGTTCACACGGACGAGAAATATCATAATGCTCTTGACAAACTTTTTGATAATGGATCAGAGCAGGAAGACGACTATTCTGACATTTCGAGTGAAGAATACTCGGACGATGAAGTCGTTTCTGATATAAATAGAGCCACCACAATGGGGAAGAAAGACATTGTGGCGGAAACTGATGACAACGTGATTGACTTGATGAGGGAAGTTATCAACTCTGATGAAAAAACTGGACCAAAAAATAATGATTCTTTGGCTGCATTGGTCAATGAAGGCCTTTGTAAGAGAGTGAGGGATGATAAACTGAAGGACCTCACCAAGAAGTACGAGAAACCAGAAAATGTGACAAGTTTGAAAGTCCCTAGAGTCAATCACGGTGAGAAATTAATAGTATTTAATTTATATATTTTGATATAAAATTTGTCAATTCCATCTTCTTTGTTTTTGGGAGATGTAGTGGAAATATTTTATGTTAATGGTTTACACATGTGAAATACTGAATTCCCACGATAGCTAGTTCATGGCATTGATCTTTATCAAGATAACGTATTTCCCAGTTTGAAGTTAAACACGGGATAACTTCTTGTAAATAAATATATCAACCCGCATATCAAACATATGTTATCGTACATATTTATTGAAACACATGATTGATTTGTCGATAATCATATGAGATTAATTATGATTTGTGCATTGTTATAGGTAATTAAATGTTGTAAATATTCTATAATACATTGTATTGATTGTTTTTATTTTGTATGGCCTTAATATGATGTAATTTGTTTGGCCTAGTTATGTAACTTGTTTACAATAAACAAGGGTCAAGGTTATTTCACCTTAGAACATGTGGAATATTCTAGAATTTAAATACAGATTTTAACACATAGATTTTTCTAGAGGTTTTTCTTACATAATCATTCTAGTCATGTGATTGTCAGTTGATTAGAATGTTTTAGTTAAATCTTGTGGATAGATTTTTCTAGAAATAATAAATGTATTTATATGAGGTAGCTGAAAAGGGTTAAGTCAGTCAGTTTGATAAGTTTATACAGGATTAATTAGTTTATATAGGATTATCACGCACATCTTTCGTATTGGAAATCGACATCAATTATTGTGAATCTATTATCAACTATTTAGTGAGGATTATAAGGAATATTCTATTGGACATTTATTGGTGGAATTAAGTGAACTGTTCATTTGGATTATTACTTGGACTTCATTATTGTCAGATAAGTTATATATTGTATTTAATTTGTAAAATAATTATTTTTCGTCTGATTAAAAGTTAACTTGAGCCAATTTTGTTTTTCATTATTGCTGGCAATTCATTGGTCATTTCTACCACATAACAGAAATTGGGGGCTATCGTCCGGGATCTAAGAAATTGTTTAGAAAAGAAATTATTATATTTTTGTTTAATAGAAAATTTTTAAAAGTCAGCAATAATTTTTTACAAGATGTCATTTGATCCAGAACAATTCATGTCTACGTGTCAGGTGGAGAATTTTGAGAAGCT
>MJUU01020249.1:8526-33126 GCA_002080025.1 Modiolus philippinarum
CACTCATAGTGTGAACTCCCATGAA
This sequence comes from Modiolus philippinarum, assembly GCA_002080025.1. Lineage (NCBI taxonomy): Eukaryota > Metazoa > Mollusca > Bivalvia > Mytilida > Modiolidae > Modiolus > Modiolus philippinarum. The sequence goes on from MJUU01020249.1 coordinate 8,552, forward strand.
AACTTGGAGTGACATCAGGTGCTCCGGAAGGGTAAGCATGTCCTGCTCCGCTAGCGGCACCCGTCACACTATCAGCGAGTCAATCCAGGGTTGAGTCAAATCCGATTATGTCCGTGAAGACGTGAAATCTAGCTGAAAATGTCCGTTTTCTTTTGGGACACAGACACGTCATATCTGTCAATGATGTCATGGTGACGGCCATAGAATTTCTGAAGGGATGAAAGTAACAAAGGCTGAACAAATCCCTGACTAAGCAGCTTTTGGGACAGTGTTTTGGCTCTTACTAAAAAGTCACTGTATAAACTGCATGCCCGACAGTAACGAATCAACCGTGAAATGTACACTCCATAGGCTGGAGAGGCAGGTATATTGCTGCTCAGAAGGGGAAAGTTCACAATTGGGAAGTTAAAATCATCACGTTTGTCATACAGCTTAGATTTCAAACGTCCATTTTCGTCAATGTAAATTAAAAGATCTAAATACGAAGCTAAAGTAGGTGTATCTCTAGTCTCTTTAATTTCAAGCTCATTGGGATAGATCTGGTGTAAATATTCCTTGAATTTTGGATTATTAAGAGAAAGTACATCGTCTATGTAGCGGAAGCTGAAATTAAAGGACTGGGCTAAATGTTTTTGTTTTTTCTGTGTAAATGATATAATGAGTTTGACAGAACAATAAGAAATGGTCAAAGATCAATGAAATTATCCCAAAAGAAATGGACACACCAGTAGTGTTGCATGTAAATTCCTTTTTATCTTACATTAGCACAGGGTCGATACCACCGCTGGTCTCCGAGGGTATTCACCAACCAAATAGCCAGTATATCGGTGCTGGCCCGGAAACCGATTTTATTTGAAAACCTGCAATATCTAAATTCAAGAAAATTTTGTTTAAACCTTGTATCTCTCTCTTACATAGCTCTATCCTTAGCTGATTTTAGCTTTCCTTTTTATTTGTTCTTTATCACCTTAAACAGATATTTCGGTCTATGGTTTTCAAAATCTGCACTGAAGAGACATAAGTTGTCGAACTGCGCATATGCAGAATAAAATTTATACTACCTTCGGTATTTTGTTATCAATATTCATACGATTCTTGGTGATAAATAGTGTATCGAACTAGATCAAACACCTAAAAGTGTCATATTTATAACATGCATGTATCACTGTAGAAAAAATAACATGAAACACTTGGTACCGACTCTAGCAAGAGCTAGGGGTAATGTTTAACCAATTTATGGGTACCCAGATCTCCCCTTTCTCTATCCCGTTTTCCTTTAGTGTAATAAATAAGACCAAATTCAGGTATACTCCAAGACAATATCAGACAATGGCAAACATGCTGAGGCAATGAATAAAAGGCATGGAGGTGCTTTTAAATAAACAATGGAAAGATATGGAGTTAATGCACATGAGACAGTCTCTAAAATATATTGTAGAAACAATCCATGGAACAACACTTTTATTATTGTTCTTCATTTTGAAGGCAACGTTAGCCCTTCAGCAATTACCTTTGCACATACAAATGTACCTCACAGTAATTTCAAACTAGACCGCGTATAGCACCGGAATACATTGATAGATGTCATACAATGCTATTTTATTCAGAAAGAAAACATGAATATAATGAAAAAATAGTTTTACGCACGTATAAAAATAATTATGATTGAAGTCGTCGGCATTATCTCCGACAAACTCATAATATTTCAAATTTTATGAGATCTGAAGAAATGATTGAAGTAGCATCGTGATGGTTAAGATGAGCTTCACAGAGGTACTAAAAATACCATAGATATCATTTAGTTAGAAAAGTACCTATATTAATTTTCCCAAAGCAATTGGCATTTTATTTCCTTTATGAACACATTGATATCCAAAAAGTTTGTATGCAGTTCATAATAATTGCAAGTAAGCAGCAGCAACAACAACACAAAAAAAAACAAACAAACAAACAAAAAACAAAAAAACAGAAAGAAAAAAAAAACAAACAAACAAACAAACAAACATTCATTCATTTCTTTATTTCCTCAAATACAGAGATTACATGAATATATATAATAATCAGTCAATACTAATATACATAGAAGTTATAAATAACTAAAATATAAAGACTTAAAAAACACATACATTGTGTATACAAGAGATTACATATCAAATCAAGACCAACGACAAGCTATCAGACATATTCCATGTATCAACACAGCAGCAAATTATCGCTTAAGTCGGTTATACTCGGCCAAACATTTAACAACATGTAAACGGCACAATTCAGAAAAATTGCACGTATCAAAAACATGAGTAACCGTGGCCCTACCTAGTAAAACTTGATATAATTGCTCTTCGTCATATACGTATAATTCAACAAAGAGATCAACGGGGAAATTATCCATAATTAAGTCCCACCGTATGTTCTGCAAAGATTCCGTTTAAACACAGTTACAGCAAGCATGTACAAAAACGTCATCAAATTGTCTGTTACAAATAACACAAGCACCACCTGTACTGTTAGGAATATAAGTTAAAAGTTTTGTTATTATATAACAATTCCCGATTTCATTACTCGAAATCGCTTGTTTCCAAAATAGTGCTGTACTCACTGATAAATGAATATTCTTAAATCTAATAAAATCGTCATCTGAATTAATCCGGCTGCTCCATTCTTATTTTCAATACTGTTTATAGCATTATTGACCACACTTTTCCATATATCTTTTGTAGGGAAGATTCCCTCGAACAAAAAGTCTATCCTATGACATTGTACTATGACATTGAAGATCATATTTCATTAAAATGTGAAAAATATCGGGTATAAATCCAAAATGAGTTCGATCAGTATCTATAAGATATGAGAAAAGCCTAGTAAGAAAAATCTTCTTCGTCAAATAATTATTTTCGAGTGTACATAGTTTTTGCAGAAAATACAATTTTCTTTTTTCGACAACAGAAATAATAGGATGTAACCCGACAATACTTTGGCACATGTCCGACCTTGTGGTGGATTGTAATTTCAGGATATGTTTCACTATGAGGTGCTGACATCGGTTCAATGCAACATAATCCGCTGTTTTTAAATTTGACCACATTTCGCAGCCATACAACATTGTAGGTAAAATAATAGAGTTATAAAGACGTACTAATACAAGTGGATTAGTTGACTTGCACTTAATTGCGTTAAGGGCGAAGTACGCGTTACGCCCTTTTCTGCACGAGTTTAATGTTCTATTTACAGATCTAAACTTTGAGTTCAATTCTATACCAAGATGTGTATATCCTTCTTCTTGCTGGATATCCTCATTATCTATTTTCCATAGAAACTGTACATTACTTCCCCGAGTGTTCATTGAGAACTGGACGACTGATGATTTTTTTGCATTAAAACGAAAACGCCATTTATTAGCATATGTAGTGCAAATATCTAAAATATTTTGGAGACCAACTGGTGTTGTGCTGATACATGACATGTCATCGGCTAGGGTTGGACACCTATTTTTAATGTGAAAAATACCAGTATTACTACATCTATTTTCAATATCAGACGATATATCATTTATAAAAATTGTGTAAAGAAGACCTGATAGTACACCACCTTGTCTGACACCTTGTGAGACAGGAAAAAAAGGTGATTGACATTGATTAGCAACTACAGCACTCATTGTATTGTTATGCATATCATTTAGAATACACCATATTTTACCAGTGGCCCCTAGTTTATAATTTTAACCATCAACCCATTTCGCCAGACGGTGTCGAAAGCTTGTTTGCTGTCGAGGAATGCTACAAATATTTTACTGAACATCTCTTAATTATGATAGATGGTCTCATGTAAGTTAAAGGAAGCTGTAAGACAACTAAGGCACTTTTGAAAACCCTGTTGTTGGGGATTCGGAAACAAATTGTTGGACAAAGTATAGCACATTAGTCGAGACTTGACAATATTTTCAAAAAGTTTAAGGGTACATGATAAGAGACTGACTGGTCTATAACTCTCGGGAGACGTCTTGGGTTTCGATCCACCCTTGTATATGGGCACGATTAGACCTAATTTCCACTTGACTGGAATACGTCCGTTTTGAACTATTAAATTGAACAGTACAGTTATGAATCGCAAAACTGGCGAACCACCAAGTCGTAAATGTTCATTCTGTACCTTATCAAACCCTGCAGCCTTTTTATTTTTTAAACTTTTCAAAGCGTTAGCGATTTCTTGTTCGGTTATTATGCCACCGGGTAAAAGCTGGCTAGTGCATGTTCTTAAGATATCTTCATACTCATTTTCAAGATTTATTTTAAATTCGGAGTCAAAATTAATACAATCATTCGGCTTGTAAACATCGCAAAAGAAGTCAGCAAAACAATCTACGACCGATTCAGGAGAGTTATGTATTTTGTTCTTGTAAATTAATTCCGGATAAACCTTTGACTGTTTATTATTAAAGCGTTTGACACATCTCCAGAACAATCTAAGATCGCATTCAGCAGATTCATTCAAATCATCGTAACACTTTTGTAAGTATTGTTCATTTGCAGCTTCCTGTACGTGACGAAACTCGCTTTTTGCCCTTTTATAGTTCTTATACGACTCGTGTTCCATACCACGCGGTCGCCCTTCAGAAACCCATATTTTACGCATCGAACGTTCATTATTATGTGCACATTTGACAGTCTCGTCCCAATAAGGCTTCGTGTGAGGAATCTGTACTGGGATGACATCTCTTTTTATCTTTGACCTTTCCAAAGAAACAACTGCAGTAGAATACCGAAGGAACAAAGGAAGTGATGATAACAAAAATCGAAGTCCAAAGACATGGCAAAAATGGCAAAGTGTCGCTGAGTTGCTACTGGACACTATAGTGATAAAAGTTTTGAGAGCTAAAAAAATGGTTTATCCCACTAGGTACCGACTCCAGCAAGAGCTAAGGGTAGGGTTAAACCGATTTATGGGTATCCAAACCTCCCATTTCTCTATCCCATTTACCTTTAGTATAATAAAATACGAAAAATACCGAAGTTGCATAAAAAAACAGTAAATTTCGTTATGCTGTACACGTGTTTCAATGAGTAACCTCTCATCAGCAGCATTAAAATCAAATAATATGAAAAGCCATAATCCAAAAGTAGTCCAAAAAGAAGTACTGATTTCCAAAAATATCGAAATAGGAAGTCAAATCCAGTACCAAGGACATCTACCGAGTGCCATACACGGAATGAAGCCTCAGTATTTTTAAGTGGTTAGAATTTTGATAAAAACAGTAAATTTCTATAACACGCAAGGTAAAATAAGACCAAATATAGGTAGACTCCAAGACAATTTCAGACAGTGGCAAACATGCAGAAGCAATGAATAAAGGGATGGAGGTGTTTTATATACACATTGAAAAGAGTTAATGCAAATGAGACAGTCTCTAAAATATACTGTACAAACAATCCATAGAACAACGCTTTTATTTTGAAGGAAACGTTAGCCCTTCAGCAATTACCTTTGCACATACCTCACAGTAATTTCAAACTACCGGAATACATTGATAGATGTCATACAATGCTACTTTATTCAGACAGAAAACATGAATATAATGAAAAAATAGTTTTACGCACGTATCAAAATAATTATGATTGAAGTCGTCGGCATTATCTCCGACAAACTCAATATATTTCAAATTTTATGAGATCTGAAGAAATGATTGAAGTAACATCGTGATGGTTAAGATGAGCTTCACAGAGGTACTAAAAATGCCATAGATATCATTTAGTTAGAAACGTACCTATATTAATTTTCTCAAAGCAATTGGCATTTTATTTCCTTTATGAACACATTGATATCCAAAAAGTTTGTATGCAGTTCATAATAATTGCAAGTAAGCAAACAACGACAAAAAAGAAAACAAAAAAAAACAAAACAAAAAAAACAAAACAAAACAAAAACAAAAAACAAAAACAAAAACCTCCCCCCAAAAAAACAAAACAAACAAACAAAACAAACAATAACAACAAAAAACAAAAACAAGAAAAAAAACAAACAAAAAATAATTGAATAAAAAATTAAAAAAAAAACTTTTATCGAGCACGCGTATGTACATTTGAAAAGAATGTTAATCAGAATGTAAATGCGAAAAAGTAACAAAATGAATCTGGAATTAAAATTTATTCTATAGGTACAAAAAAGCATGTTTTATATGTTTTGAATAATAAACATGCAAAAATTGCATATTTCGAAATCGAAAAAAGTTTAAACGGGTGTCCATGTTATGTTTCACGCTTGAATGAATCAGATTATGGTACTTGAATACCAGAAAAAACTAAAATATTTGCTTTCTTGTTCTGACCCCAAGTTTCGTTTTACTTTATATATTTTAAAGCATTATTGTGTAGGCACATGATGTAATAAATAACAACGTTATCTAGTGATACGCCCCTTTAATGGATAGTTAAAAGGAAAAAAAGATACATAACTTTAAATTCTTTCAGTCTTTTTTGAGTTTAATAAATGTAAATAACTTGATTGTTCCATTGCCTACTTATCTATGCTTACATTTATTTCCAAGTTATATTTTGAAAATAATAAAAACTATACTCGGCCATTTTTTTTTTCTGTAGTGAATAGGCAAACTAAATTTATTGATGCGTTTAACAAACAACGTAATTTTAAGTTTATTCATTGATCGTAGTGCGACAGTGTTTTACCAGCAGACCAGGCTTATTTAGCTAAGCAGCAGTTTAGCGGAGAGCAATTCATGACCCAACTTTCTAAATTTCGTTTTGTCTTATCCTTTCCTTCTCAAGATTGTTGTCTTAGAGTTTGTAGTCTACTTGCATTGGGTATTATTTGTATAATTATTTTACTATAGAGAAAGGGAGGTTTGGGTACCCATACATGTAAAACATGGATAACAGGAAACACCTACAATGGCTGAAAATTATAATTACATGCCACAATCTGCTATGTCATAAACCGGTTTAACCCTACCGCTAGCTCTTGCTGGCGCAGGTGCCAAGTTCGGCTGTCCCGAGTTCTTATCGCTGTTTGTCTTTTGTCATTTTATTGTTTTATTGTGCAGTTCTATGGTAGATTGTGGCATGTGAATGTAATTTTCGGCCATTATAAGTGTTTCCTGTTATCTTTTTTACATTAATAACTAAATATATTTCTAATTTTTTACACATTGAATAATAAAATTACACTGGCTACAAAAATTAGCAAAGCCTCAAACTTTAATATAATAGAGGCAAAAAATACCTCTAAATATTAAATTTTTCACTTCAATTCTACATTTACTGTAAGAATCTAATGACATTGCACATTAATCTCCAGATTATTATTATTATTATACTACCGCTTTACCGGCTGTATATAGTAATTATGGTGCCCGTTCGTTCGATTGTCCGTTCGTTCGTTAATCCGTCCGCCCTATAGGGCACAAAATTTATGGCAACAACTCCTCCTAGACCACTGGATGAAATTCAATAAAACTTTCACAGAATGTTTAGTATATATTGCCATTGTGTAACAACTGTTTTAAAATTTGATTTGATCTGTTTTTATTTATTCTGGAATCAAATAGGACGGGAGTATATATTAGTGAGCTTTCTCAAAGTTTAGTTTCTACTTATATTTCAGTTGAATCTATTATCTGAACATATGCAAATTCGTTGCACAAAAAGCAATAAAATATTTTATCATACATGATGTTATTCTACATAAAATGAGCAATAATAGTACATTATTTGAATGTCCGGATTTGATGGTCTATCCGTAAAATTGAAGATTGAAGTCCACAGTCATTCAAATAATGTACTGTTATTGCGATTCTAATACGATCAAACAATATCGTATCTAATGTGTATTCAAAGTAGTTGTAAGTGAAGAAGAAACAAGGCTAGACAGAACACTTATTTTGTCCGAGGCATGTACATAGCATAAATGAAAGTAATAACAAAATTAACGAAGAGAATTGTCGAAGCCGAAATCCAAAGGGAAAAGACATAGTAGCTGCATACCGACGGAGAATTGTCAATTGCATTGGTCCTGACTTGGTACAAGCAATTCAAAAGAAATGGTGGTTTCAATCGGTTGTATGGCATGCCAAACCTCTCCGTTTAATGACGATCGTCTTCGGTAGCAACTCAACAGCAATTGCTATTGAATGGTCGTAGACAGTAAAAAAAAACTATGTTCGTCCCAGTACAAAAATGCATTATGAATCTCAATTAGTACCGAAACTTCAAAGAGACTGATTGCTTTTTAAGAACTTTTAAAATGATAGCATTAGACGGAATTTTTTAAGCCTGGTTAATATGGATATAACTATACCCAAAGGATGGACTTGAAGACAGTTTAAAGAAATGATGCAGAATGCTTTTAACGATATATATTATATATATTATGTTGCATTCTGTATAAAATCCATTGTTGATTTCCTATGTTTGGGTTCTAGTGCTGCTGATGAAGAATTAATTTCCGAAATGGCCATACAGCTCAATAAAATTAAATGTAGTTAGAGTTAACATATGTATTTTGGTCTCATGATCATTTACTCCATATCCTATCGTAAAATATTTAATACAGGAGTTTTTCTTTTAATACAGTGTGGAGTTGGTAAAACAATTCCCCATGTTTGAGATGTATGCTCTTTATTTTTCTTAGATATGGTGTACTTGTACATGAGATTATATCATGTCTACATTTTGTTTATAACTTTTATCTAAATTTATGTAAATTCCAAAAACTAAGGTTTAAATCCTTTCATCGTAGTTTTGTCCTTATCCATAATTGATTTTACTTAATATTCGGATTTCGTTTGGTTTGATGCATTTTTGAACATTTTTTTCTAAATCGTTGATTTAAAAAAACACTGTCCCAAAAGCTGCTTAGTCAGGGGTTTGTCAACCTTTGTTAATTTCACCCCTCGAGAAATACTATGGTCATAACCATAGCATCATTGAAAGATATGACGTGTCAGTATTCCAAATGAAAGTGGAAATTTTCAGCTAGATTCACGTCTTCCCGGATTTGACTACCGACTTTGATATTTTCCCGGATTGAATCACTCACAGTGTGACGGGTGCTGTTAACAGAGCAGGACAAGCTTACCCTTCCGGAGCACCTGATGTCGCTCTCAGTTTCACTTGAGTTCACACTGTGAGTGCCTTTGTTCTGAATGTTGTAATTTCTGGTTCTGTGCTTTGTATCTGTCTAACGTCATTGTTTTTGTGTCTAACGTCATTGTTTTCTGTGTTCTCGTTTTTGCCCTGTCTTTGGACTTCGATTTTTGTGAATTTCACCCCTTTGTTCCTTCGGTATTCTACTGCCGTTGTTTTGCTATGTTTGGATTCTAGTGCTGCTGATGAAGAATTAATTTCCGAAATGACCATACAGCTCATTAAAATTAATTGCAGTTAGAGTGAACATATGTGTTATGTTCGCATGTTCATTTACTCCATATCCTTTCGTAAAATATCGTATGTCAATTTTTGTGATTACCATCAGCTCGTAACATCAAGTTTATTAACTATGACCAATTTATAGTAACAGTGTATTAAGTTATTGTACTGTTAAAGGGGAGGATTGGGTACCCATAAACTGATTAAAACCCTACCGCTAACTCTTGCTAGTGCCGCTACAAAGTTTGACTATCTAGAGTTCCTATATTGTCTATGTTTATCTTTTTTCATTTTGTTGAATTTCGTGTGCAGTTCCCTCATAAATTGTGGCATGTGATTACTGATTAATAAGCCTCCAACTTATGATTTCGGTTGAAATAATTTATTGCTAGTCTTTCCATTAAACTGTTGCTTCCTTATGGTAGACAGATACCAATATATCCACCATTCATATTTTGAAATGAATCAACAGCTGTGAAGAACTATCCTAAACTAATATTTAAATTAAACTGTAATGGCCAATGTGCATGAAGTTTTTTGGTATTAATAAGCCAAAATTTCCTTTATTCGAGCAATTTATATGGAATTAACCAAACATTTACGGACAAGCAAGCTTTACTTAATTCATATGGATATGATGGGTATTGTATACCTTTGTCCATAAACATTTTGTATGCGTACATGCGTGATGTTAAAGCAAAGTCTCGTGTCACCTAACGTTTGTTTCTTTGTTTTCAGTGCATTTAAGAAAGAGCTTTTTATAATACCACGAATGGTAAAAAATGAATAGAAAGAGTAACGCAAATGCCTTTGACTATTCAATTTCTCTTTCCCCATTTTATGCTCTGAATTTCGAAGCATTTTGATAGCTCATCTCAAATTATTTACTTACCTCCGATTGTTTACCTTGAATTAATTACTTCTACCTCATTAATTGTTATGCATATTAATTCATAAGTCGTATGCTGAACTTTAACCTTCTGTTTTACCTAAATATTAGATGGATGGGGGTAATAACAGCATTAACGAACAGAGTTCCAAAGAGCCAAAGTCCACGAGACAAAAAGACAAATCAGGTGGAAACCATAAAAAAATTGTCGACCGCTATTGTCCTGACTTCTCACGAGTATTTCAAAAGAAATAGTGCGTTAAACCATAACGATCTTGTAGACCGCTATGGGATATCTGATTCTCAGATGACAACAGACCTTTCAGTTTCAAGCTTAATTGTTGTTTCCCCTACCGGAATTGACTTTACTACCGGATTTGACATATTCAACACAGCAGTGTCTTGTAAGAAGCAGGTGATGCTTACTCTACCTGATCTCCTCCACGGTTATTTATTGGGTCCGTGTTGTTCATCTTTCTGTGTGTGTGTGTCTTCATTCTTCTTTTCTGTGCCAATCTCATGTTGTGTCTCTGTTTCGTTGTTTCCGATGTTGCCATTGACCTTGAATTATTCGTTTTGGATTGGCAGTTTGGTTCTGACTTACACAATGGCGCACCAAACCCCCAGTTCATTTGCGGTAGTGTCCGATAGCAAGTCAACAGCAATTGCTTTTGAACGGTCGTAGACAGTTACAAGAAATACTCAGCCAAGTAATTAGTAAAAAAATGAATCTTGAATCGGACCGAAACTTAAAATTTGTCCGCAAGGGACTGATATTTATTAGAGAATTTTTTGAAGCCGTTAATAAAATGGCATTCAAGAAGATAGCTATGTCTAATGAGAAAGTCTGCATAATTTTGTGCTAGCTGTCGCGTAACGAATAAAATTTAAAACATACACTCCTTAAGCAGGAGAAGCTGGAATATTACTGTCCATTAGGAAAATTGATAATTTTGAAATTAATTTAGTCTGTTTTGTCATTTATTTTATAACTGAGATGATCATTTTCGTCCAGTAAGTTTAAGTTTCATGTATGAAAAATTTCCCGGTGCAAGGATCGAACCTACGCTACTTTTCGGTAATATAAATGTTATCAAACGACTTTAGTGAAACCTCTCTGCTACGTTTTGTGGTCGACGAATGGATATAACAAAATATATTTAACGTGTGAACATATCGATAACTCAGGTTAATTTCAAGTACAATTTAACTGGTATTTGAATGATAAAAATGAACAAATATCTAAATAAGATCAATATTAAAGAAATATTTTCGTATGTAGAACAAAAAATACATTTATTGATAAATTGATGTATGTAGCCTTTATAAACTGATAATTAAACATCTTAATGCTGGGAAGTCAGTATTTAATTTTAGACAAATATTCTCTTTTGACGGTTTGTAGTTAATTAAAGTATGCTGCAGAGTAATTACTTCATTAGAAAATGGGTGGCTAAAATTCCTTCACGCTGCTCTCAGACCACCCTTTTCTGATGAAGCACTTTAATTAAACTAATTACCATGAAATATACTTTTAATTATTACAAAATCCATCATAAACAGAATTATTCACTGGAATGTTATTTTTTATTTTTATCCTTTCCTCTCAGCAAATACATTAGACAGCTTTTTCCAAAATACCTAACCTTCTATCATACTGTCGCAACATAAATTATATATATGGATAATATATTGTAGTTTCGACATTTTGTCTCATTTTCCTACCGTTTAGTCATAATATTTCAATCAGAGAGTATAATGTATGTATGGTTTTGACAGTTTCTCGAGGGATAAATTTTTGTTGTCATGAATTTATGTAGAAAAACGAAAAACTTTGATTAATGGCTAGTAATTAAGTATTTTGAAATTGTTAATGAAACAAAACAATTTCACATAAAACTTGAAAATTCTTTAAACTCATGGGAAATATTTTCCCAATATTACGTCTGCACTAGGTCTCTCTTTTAATTATAAGGCTAAAAATAATGATTTTATGCATTTCTGTTATGATAACACATGTTAGCATGAAGTAAGCAAGAACCAAACCGTCAGTCATAGAACGTACATTGTAAAATCAAAGAATTAGGCAACATCGGAAAAAACAAGACATAACATGAGAAAAGTACAGAAAAGAAAAATCAGGACAGAAAAACAACAAGGAGCTATTTAAAAAAAACATGGTTTAGATCAGTAGCACCGGTAGCGTAAGCATCTTCAGCTTCTTTTAAGACACCCGTCGTATTCAACATTTCGCGGCAAAGTCAAATCCGGTAGAAAAAGAAAAAAAGGCCATTTAGCCGTAAAGTGAAAGATCTGTTGTCATCTGGGAAACACGGCGACAGACTATATTGTGACGTCGACCGTAAAACTTCTGTAGTAATAACATCAAGAAATTTGGCAACATACCCTCATTTCGTTTAAGTAGCATATTTACGAACAACCGAGCTTTATCAAGGTAGTCACTGTATCAACCACAGGCCTTTGAGTACCGAATGAGTTGGGAAATGTAAACTCCATATACTTTCGCTGTTGAAAAGTTGCTACTAAGTAAAGGGGAGTAAACTATAGAGAAAGTGAAGTCCTCGCGTTTGTCATACATCCTACTCTGTAGTGTACCTCTGTTGTCTTAAGATGAAGGCCAAGGAATTAGACTGATATGGAAGTGTCTGCAGTATCCTACTTTTGTCGAGCACTTTACGATAGATAAGATGACCAAAATCGGTAAACCGAGGGTTGTTAAGTGACAAAGCATCATCTTTATAACAGAAGCTAAGATAAAAGGATTGTGCTAGTTTTTTATCTTCTTACTTTGAAACCATTCGATGAATTCAGCCTCATAAGAGTGGCGAAATAGATAGGCTAGAAAAAGGGCACAGTTTGTGTCCATAAGACAGTGTTTATTTTTATAAGAAAGATCACTTCCAGTCATATGTAAATACAATAATGATAAACAGTAAATTTTGTTATGCTGTAAACGTGTTTGAAAGAGTAACCTCTTATCAGCAGCGTTAAAATCAAACAAAATGGAAAGCCATAATCCAGAAGTAGTCAAAACAAAAGAAGTACTCATTACCAAATATATCAAAGGGGAATGCAAAATTCAGTACCAAGGACATTTATCGAGTGCCATACACGGAATGAAGCTTCAGTTTTTGAAGGGGTTAGAATTTTGATAAAAACATTAAATTTCTATAAAATGCAAGGTAATATTTTCAATTCAGACAAGTCTGACTATTTGGCTGATGATTACCCTCGTCGTCCTCTGGTCCACCAGCAGTGTGCATCGGCCGAACGGTTTCAAAATACAACTAGATGTTGTCGGAAACGACAGCAATCCCCGCACTCCCTGTTTGACACAGAAAACAGTTGTTATACACTCTAGACATATTTTTTTCATTATTTTTTAAATCTACCTATTGATAGTCATTATTGTTACTAAAAAAATTCTAGGATATATGGTTGCTAAGTAGAATTCCAAAAAATAAGTGGTCTTTGAGACTTTCAGGAAATTTACCATAATTGGAATCAAATATTTTTGAAATCCAATTGATGAAAATGTTCATCCTAAACTACACAAACATTTTAAGTATGGTTGCTAGGTAGAATTCCAAAAGCTAAGTGGTTTTTGAGACTTTCAGGAAATTTACCAAAATTGGAATCAAATATTTTTGAAATCCAATTGATGAAAATGTTCGTCCTAAGCTACAAAAACATTTTAAATACGGTTGCTAGGTAGAATTCCAAAAAATAAGTGTTCTTTGAGACTTTCAGGAAATTTACCAAAATTGGAACCGCCTTTCAGAATCCTAAGTTATCAGAATTTTGTTTTTTACCAAACACTTGTCAGAATATAAGATAATATGCCAAAATTAAAAAAAAATATGTGTCTGACATTTTCAGGAAATTTACCAAAGTTGGAACCGGAACCAAAATTCCCAAAGCTTATTGCAAATCTATAGACTATATGCAACAATTCTGCATAAAGATTTGATCCCTAAATCCAAAAATGTAGGAGGAGGTAGCATCACATGCCACATGGGTCTAATCCACATCTTTGGGTCTTTGTTAAAATTGACATCATGGGGCCTCTTGTTTGCACCAAAACCAATATCAAAAATCCGAAAGCTTATTGCGCATCTACAGACTATATGCAACAATTCTACAACAAAATTAAATCCCTAAATCCAAAAAATGTAGGAGGAGTTTGAGTCACAAGAAAAGTGTGACGGACAGACGGACGGACCGACGGAGGGTATAACATTATCCCCGAACTTTCTTCGAAAGTGCGGGGATAATAAATACCAAAGTTGCATGATAAACAGTAAATTTCGTTAAACTGTACAGTTCGTTATGCATTTGTCTTATCAGTGCGTTATCATTTGTTTTATATTAACATTTTTATGAAAAATCATACACCTTTGTAATAAACTGATTGAGTGCATCATTTTACTGAATAAAGTATTTTTGCATTTTTTATTAATTTATTTTAATTACTTAATTACTTTAATCTGGAGCATATTTCAGTAATTCGTGAACATGCAACAGGAAAATTTTACTTTTAAAAGATTTTGTCTGTTGCGAATATGACAATTGATACTGAATAATTCATAATATTGTATATAAGCTTTGTAGAGGTGCATCATAAAGAGAAACCGATCAGATACATTGATATCGAAAAATATAAGAATAAATAATAATCATGAAATAAAAAGCATGTCTTGTTTAAAGAAAATCACCATATATAAGGTATAGGAATTTGACGAATGTAAGTGAGAACCGAATCGCCAGACTAAAAAAGAATACTGTAGAAGCAGAAATATGTGTGGGGGATTAAATTTCGTTTATTTCGTTGGTAAGAGTTATCCACGAAATTAAATCCAAACGAATTTAAATTAAAGCATTGGTATTCACTAAATATTTTATAAATTCCACGAAAATTTGTCCACACGAAATAGTTTTAAAGTTTAAATCCACGAAATTTTAACCCCACGAAATAAATGATTATATAGTAATCCAAACAAGGGAAACATTGGTAACAAAAAGATACAAAGACAACACACAAAAGAAAAAGGAAACACACATAAGGGGGTATTTTTCTTAATCAAAAATTTGTTCTGAGCTGATTATTTTTTGTATCTTTCAATTGTAAAATTATTATATTGGAATTTTTATCAAGTATTAACTTTGCAAAGGCGAATAATTTTTTTTAATAAATGCCTAATAAACATTCACCGAGACCATCGGGCGAGGTGAATATCTGTCCTGCCATATCAATAAAAAAGCGTATTCTCTGATACAAATGGACATGATTTTTTATTGACAATTCAATGCATTTCGACCTCGAATATCACTTAAGTAGAAGAATACGTTGTTTGATTTCATTCTTATAATTTATTTGCAAAGGGAGTATAAAATCCAGACAAATTAGCATTATATGCGTTATTCGGGAATCTTCACATGGGATGCGGGTTCATATTCCCTGTTTGTGCTCTATATCTCCTGCGGTGTAAGGCGAGAGGAATATAAGGCACAGACTGAGAATATGAACTTGTATCTCTCTGGGAACCCTGAATTACCATTATCATCTGATTTCGTTGTTCCTTTTGAAGGCGTTTAAAAAATTGTGATTTTGCTTTGTAGGGATACCATCTAATATCCCCAGTGAAGCTAACAAATCAAATAGCAGGATTTACCTGGATATTTTATTTCATCAGAATATATTTGAATTTCTTGATGCAAGACGTATGAAAAGTCTAGTTTACTATATCTCAAAATCAATATTTAAAGTAAAGAAAAACAATACTGCAATACAATACCGAAAGGATCAAAACAGACAAAGCCCAGAAGTATCACAAAACCGAGAAATACAGAGAAATACAGAAAACGAGATAGAGCAATGGCACAATACTTTGAACGAAAACATACGAACTTTCGAAAACATTTAAAACTAATGCACTCACTGTGTAAACTCTAAAAACAACCAGTGACATCTTGTCTTCCAATACAATCAGCAATTCTTCTTCGCTTCACAGAAACTTCGGTATTTAGTTATGAGACACTTTTCACAAAGTTAATGAGTTCATTCAGAATAAAGGAATAAAAATTAAATACTTTAGGACCTCTTTTAGCTAACAAAATACCGAGGTTACTGTGAATTTAGTTTCTGCATATGCGCATGTCGACAACTTATGTCTCTTCAGTGCAGATCAAATCAAAATTAAATATTCAAATGGAAAATAAAAGGATATGGAGTAAATTCATATGAGACAAAGTATCTACAAAGACATGATATTTGTATACAAGAAAAAGGAACAACACTTTTATTTTTGATCTTCATCTTAGTATATATATAACTAAAATAGATTTGTTTTTAATTTTCTATACACTCATTAATTGATATCTGCACTGAAATTAAAATTGTTCCGTAAATTACTCGAAGAATAGCCAGCAGAAATTGAAGCTACAAACGAGGTGTGCGCACCAAAAATAAGAAAAATTCCAGAACAGTAAGAGAATACCCTCGGCCCGAGATATCTAAATTTAAGAAAATTTTGTTTAAAACTAAGGAATATCTCCCTCTGGCATAGCTCTGTCCTTAGCTCCTTTTGACTTTCTCATTTAGATCCTATTGGATATTTGTTCTCTATCAGTTTTGATACGTATTTCGGTTTATGGACTTTGAAATGTTTTGATTATATCTGCACTAAAGAAACATAAGTTGTCGAAACGCGCATATGCAGAAGCAAAATTCACAGTAACTTCAGTATTTTGTTATCCATACATTGTAGTAGTAACACTAACATAAGCATAAACCTTAACGAAGACAATCCCAATCTAGTAAGAAATTCCTACAGAATATGAACATAACAGGGATGTTGACATAAATAACGAAAGCCTAACATTATAGAATCCCATCTTGAATGAGGCGCCAAAATGAAATCCTACAGTACATACTACATAAAAAAAAGTTTGAAAGGGAAATATATTGATAATACATCAATACTGAATTTGCTTCTAAATTTTAACTTGAAGGGTCATGTTTCTCATGGTTTAGAAATTATACATTTTGTATCAGTACTTTGGTATTGTTCCCCTCAGTATTCTTACTCTGCAGAATTTCTAATTTCAATATCCTGAATGCATTGAGATTTTATTATATAATACATCAAATGAAACTTGCTTGTTTAACAATGAGAAAATATTAGGAAGTCAACAATGAAAGTAAGTGCTATGTACTCTATCTTAAACATCCAAACGGAAAGACTAAATGTCTTCATTAAACAATCCTACGTGTCAGAAGGAGATTAGATATAGATATGCGTTACTGTTATGGGAAAATAGATCCGATGAGTCCTTTTAGGATAAATAACTGCTAATTCATTTGAGGCATTTCGATGGATATTATATTGTTTTGTTTCATTGATGATTTCAACAGAGGTAATCGCTAGCGTTTTGTCAAGTCTGGCATTTAGTTCACAAATTCATTATATGCAATCTCTCAGGATCTAAAACCATTGCAATCATATATGTATTTCATGCTTTCTCATAAGGATATTAATATTAAATGACAAGGCATTGAGACTTTATGTTGACATACAATAATTTTTCCACCTTGCTACATGTTGTATACATCTCGCTCGCGTTTTGGGTAAATAGAAGGAACGCATTAGATATCTTTTTAGCTGCATGAGACGAAGGGAAAAAACATGACACGAAAGGGCACAAAAAGGAAAAAATACAAGTGCGATTACCCTCTAACTGTGATCTGCACCTGAGAAAAATGAATCAAACGGTTTGCGTATTAGTCGAAAACGATTTTCTAGAGCACCACGGGAATAAAAGACTCACCAACATGTTTTAATGACGCATCACAAATCCTATTGAAAAGATGGATCAATGTATGACATGGAATCCCATCATTTCTGTAGTAATGTCTTGTTAGCCATAGAAGAATATCTTTATATTATCACACTAAAAACTCTCCTACAAAATTAAATGCCAAAATAGTTTGTGACTAACAGTTCTCAAAGAAAATATTTTCAAAGCAGCTGAAAAATCCAAAAAATACCCGGTTTCTTGAATTCGATTCAGTTCAATTCAATTAAAATAAGTTTAATATGTACTAAGTCAGGAAATTTATAAAGCCTTTGTGTCTCTTGTCTATTTTCTAGTTAGTTTACTTTATGTCTATAGGAGTCTAGGATGATGTTTATTTCGCTGAACTCGATTACTCTTTATTTAGAGGCCGACTCCGACCTGCCGTTGGGTTTGGGGGTTTCCTTGAAGATCTTATGGTGGCTTTGAGTTGTTATTACTCCCATTTGAGTCGTTGTCTCTTTGACACATTCCCCGTTTCCCTTCTTTTTTCTATTTAATGTTAAGCCGATACAATATCAACAATTAACACAACTCAAACATGCATACATATATTTAAAACATAGTTACTAGCTTAATAGGCTTTCTATTTACTTAAAGATTTCTAGTTACAAGTATAAATTTTGAAGTTTTTACAAAATGATTAAATTTAGCCGAATTTAACATGTTTAAAATATAAAAAGAAGCATTTGTCATACTAAAGCATAAAATATATAGTTTAAAGCAAATGGCCAGATTTTTTGCAAAAGTAATAAAGTTTAAGTGAACTATGTGACATGCATTACTACACTACTAGCCATTCATGGCACAAAAACATTAAAAATGTGCATACGTAAGAAACATAGCAATAACAGGACCCGGTTGTTCATCAATAAGTTAAATTTAAACCCACGGTTAAATATCATAACTTGAGGTTAAATTTAAACCGTAGGTTATATTTTGTTTCTCATCTCCTGGTTAAATTTAACCCTCGGTTTAATCCTTGGTTAAATATCAAATTTTTAACCCACCCCGAGGACCTTGGTTTAATTTTTAACCAAGGGTTAAAGGGAAACAAAATGGAGGACTTGCCTCTGTTTATCCAGTTATGCAGTTAAAATGCAAGAAAAGAGTTTTCAAACTATATTTTTTACTTAAACATAAAGTAAGGGACCCAGGGTGTCCTTGAGAGGGAGCTTGAATGGAGGGGTCTCATCCCGGAATCCCGACTTTATTTTTACCACACCCCGAAGGCCCGAACTACAAATGAACTTAAAAACTAATGAAATCTCGGATCATGGTTCATTCCTGAAATCCCGAAAAACATCCAATTCCGGCATCCCGAATGAGCCCCCCCCCCCCCCCCCCCCCCCTCTCCTTGTGTTGCTAGTTCTCCACAGCTTAAGGTATTATGGTATTAGACTTGTTTGCTCATTAACCAGCATACACTTACTCGCAACAAAGAGCTAGTTTTTACATAGGTTCCGTAATATGCGGAACACACCACACATTCTTATACTAGTATAATACTGGTACGAGATTCCTTTTCGTTGTCCACGAATATAGTTCCTGTTTATTTAGTGCATTTCCTCAGATTTTTTCTATACATGTATTCATTCTTTTCTTATTGGTATGTTTTTGGCGTCGATTTTAAGAAAAGACATTGAAGAAAATTAATTTGAAAAGCAGTATGTTATGAATTATAATTTGATGTTTAAGGAGTGATTTTGTCATAATGATGCAAAATAATGGTGATATCGTGCATTCCGGGATACTTTACTTACAAATGGTAACGTCATAGTAATAATTCCACACATAGATTGGTTTTACCTGAGTGCCAACAATGTACATCAAGTGCAAATGCACAGGGTCACATCCTGTAAACAGCTAATTGTTTTCAAATGATGTACTCAAAGCCGACTTCGACCCCTGGTGTACATTTTAGTAGAGGTGACCCACCCTGGCAATTGGCGAGGGCAAAGCTGAGGGCATGGCTATCATTTGACCAGCGGTCGACAAAAGCTTTGCCGCAGGAAATTTTTGAGAGCATTTCAAACTTGGTGCAAAATTCAGTCTTGGGCCGACTTTGGACACCTGATGTACATTTCAGTTGAGGTGACCCACCCTGGCAATTGGCGAGGGCGAAGCTGAGGGCAATGGCTATCATTTGACCAGCGGTCGACAAAAGCTTTGCCGTAGGAAATTTTTGAGAGCATTTCAAACTTGGTGCAAAATTCAGTCTTGGGCCGACTTTGGACACCCGGTGTACATTTCAGTAGAGGTGACCCACCCTGGCAATTGGCGAGGGCGAAGCTGAGGGCAATGACTATCATTTGACCAGAGGTCGACAAAAGCTTTGCCGTAGGAAATTTTTGAGAGTATTTCAAACTTGGTGCAAAATTCAGTCTTGGGCCGACTTTGGACACCCGGTGTACATTTCAGTAGAGGTGACCGACCCTGGCAATTGGCGAGGGCGAAGCTGAGGGCAATGGCTATCATTTGACCAGAGGTCGACAAAAGCTTTGCCGTAGGAAATTTTTGAGAGCATTTCAAACTTGGTGCAAAATTCAGTCATGGGCCGACTTTGGACACCTGGTGTACATTTCAGTAGAGATGACCCACCCTGGCAATTGGCGAGGGCAAAGCTGAGGGCAATGGCTATCATTTGACCAGCGGTCGACGAAAGCTTTGCCGTAGGAAATTTTTGAGAGCATTTCAAACTTGGTGCAAAATTCAGTCTTGGGCCGACTTTGGACACCTGGTGTACATTTCAGGAGAGGTGACCCATCCTGGCAATTGGCGAGGGCGAAGCTGAGGGCAATGGCTATCATTTGACCAGAGGTCGACAAAAGCTTTGCCGTAGAAAATTTTTGAGAGCATTTCAAACTTGGTGCAAAATTCAGTCTTGGGCCGACTTTGGACACCTGGTGTACATTTCAGTAGAGGTGACCGACCCTGGCAATTGGCGAGGGCGAAGCTGAGGGCAATGGCTATCATTTGACCAGCGGTCGACAAAAGCTTTGCCGTAGGAAATTTTTGAGAGCATTTCAAACTTGGTGCAAAATTCAGTCTTGGGCCGACTTTGGACACCTGGTGTACATTTCAGTAGA
Organism: Modiolus philippinarum; assembly: GCA_002080025.1. Lineage (NCBI taxonomy): Eukaryota > Metazoa > Mollusca > Bivalvia > Mytilida > Modiolidae > Modiolus > Modiolus philippinarum. The sequence continues at coordinate 29,779 of MJUU01020249.1, forward strand.
GATGATCCACCTTGGCAATTGGCGAGGGCGAAGCTGAGGGCATTGGCTATCATTTGACCAGAGGTCGACAAAAGCTTTGCCGTAGGAAATTTTTGAGAGCATTTCAAACTTGGTGCAAACTTCAGTCTTGGGCCGACTTTGGACACCTGGTGTACATTTCAGTAGAGATGACCCACCCTGGCAATTGGAGAGGGCGAAGCTGAGGGCAATGGCTATCATTTGACCAGCGGTCGACAAAAGCTTTGCCGTAGGAAATTTTTGAGAGCATTTCAAACTTGGTGCAAAATTCATTCTTGGGCCGACTTTGGACACTTGGTGTACATTTCAGTAGAGGTGACCCACCCTGGCAATTGGCGAGGGCGAAGCTGAGGGCAATGGCTATCATTTGGCCAGCGGTCGACAAAAGCTTTGCCGTAGGAAATTTTTGAGAGTATTTCAAACTTGGTGCAAAATTCATTCTTGGGCCGACTTTGGACACTTGGTGTACATTTCAGTAGAGGTGAACCACCCTGGCAATTGGCGAGGGCGAAGCTGAGGGCAATGGCTATCATTTGACCAGCGGTCGACAAAAGCTTTGCCGTAGGAAATTTTTTAGAGCATTTCAAACTTGGTGCAAAATTCAGTCTTGGGCCGACTTTGGACACCTGGTGTACATTTCAGTAGAGGTGACCCACCCTGGCAATTGGCGAGGGCTAAGCTGAGGGCAATGGCTATCATTTGACCAGCGGTCGACAAAAGCTTTGCCGTAGGAAATTTTTTGAGAGCATCAGCTATCGACTCTTGGCTTTCTTGGTTTGCTATTGCAGAACTGCACCTTCTCCTTCTTGTGTAGGACGCCGCAGGTAATCTTCTGCTCCGCTAGTTGATGCTCAAATCGTGTCTTGACGTACTCCGCACCTCAATTTTGGCAGAACTTGGTATCTGCGTCAGGGTTGGGCTTTGCAGCACTACTGCTGCGTTTGGTTCTTGATGATTTCATCTTTGTGAAATGCGAATACGCAGAACCTAAATTAATTCATAGTAACCTCGGTATTCTGTTATCTGAAAAATCTTGATAGATGGTTCGTCCGCGAAGGCGACGATCTTGGACGAGGATGTTGAGATGAGTCTCTTAAGAATCAATAAGGGCTGGGTATGACTAGTGAAAGACTAAACCTGGTCACCCTGATTTCAGCAAAAAAGTCAGAATTGTGATCCATCTTATCACTTCTGGATGCAATCCTTTCATTTATTTCAATCTGGGGATCTGACACATCTCTCTTTAGGGTGTCCTTATCCTCCGGGCGGCTTATCCGCCAAAGAATACATATGCCATTCTTGTATTTACTCTATGTTCAATAGGGATTCCATCCGTTTGCAGGATTTCCCCTTCAAAATGACGGCGGTGTAGAATTGTCATTTTCATACTACTTCCTTAACATAATATTATCAACTCATTTGGATAGTAATTTCCAAATTAAGGTAAAGAAATATGTTCTTTTGGTTAGACAGGTACAACTTCTAAAACAACATGCCGAATTTATGGAATAGACCGAAATTAAACAGATCAGGACGAAGTGTTGCCAGAACAGACTGTAGCCTCATGCTGCGTGTAAAAGAATTCATTACTGATCAGGCTAGTACGGTTAAACCCGAAACGCCTGAGAATATCGACACACCTGAGAGAAGTTTCCTAAAGGCAACCGAACAGGATCTAACCTGAAGTGACAAAATCTAAGAATGTTGCCAATACAATTCCTGATACTCGACCTCCAGCGATGTTTTGTGGGTTCCCCGAAAATATACAGTCTACGACTCCGCAGAGTAAACCATGGCAACACCTTACTATTTGGAAGCCCAAGGTGGTGTCAGCTATCAGGGTTTGATAACCAAGAGGTTAAATCAAAGAAGCCCATATCAACGAGGTATGACACACAAAAGAGGGCAACTCCCGTTTACTCGGAAACTGGACCTGTTGGGTCAACATTGGATGCAAATGCACTCCAGTCCACCGGCAGTGCAACATGCACAAATCAAAGATATGACATTAACTGGTCAAAGCAGACCAGATGCCGGGCAAACTCAGGATGTAACGAAGTTACTGATACAGAGGAAGTCCTTGTCTACGGGCTTAACAAAGTTTAAAGACAACCCAGAGAATTATATGGGTTGAAAATCCAACTTCCTAGCTACGATTGAAGAATTTAGTCGGAAACCAATTGAGCACATGAAGTCCTTATTGTTGACAAAATAGTTCCAAAGAAGTGTTTATACTGTTATAGATTCAAAAATATTGACGATAATTTTTATGTGGAAAGATTATATTTGAAGAATTTTTTTGAGCCAGCATTTATTTTGATTTCTCATTAAATGGACGTCAGACAGTAGAAGTAAAGGTATTTAATAAATACAATAGGAAGTTCTTTCCTAGTGTTGTTCCCTATCCGGAACCAGTTCTTTTTTTCATCTGATTGGGTGGGTCACCTCTTATGAAGTCGACATCAGGGGTCCAAAGTCGGTCCTGACCATCTCTTGAATACCTACTATGGACGTTTCTCAAAAGTTTACTTCGGCAAAGCTTTTGAAATCCATTGGTGAATATATAGCTTCAGACAATGCCTTCTACTTTCAAAACTGCCTTATGAAGTCGGCGCAATGGGGTTCACCGTCAGCCCTGATCACCTCTTGTGTACCTACTTTGAATGTTTCACAAAGGTTTCATCGGGCAAAGCTTTTGAAACCCCTTATTGGAAACTTAGCTACATGTACAGCAAATGTCTTCCACTTCCCAAACTGCCTGGGTAGGTCACCTAATATGAAGTTGGCACCAGGGGATCAATATCGACCCTGCCATTATCTTGTGTACCTAAGGCAAAGCTTTTGTTGGCCGCTGGCCCTAAGCTCTACCCTCGCCAATTGCCAGGGTGGGTCGCATCTACTGAAATGTACCCCAGGGGTCGAAAGTCGCCCCAAAATTGAATTTTGCACCAACTTTGAAATGCTCTCAAAAGTTTCCTACGGCAAAGCTTTTGTCGACCGCTGGTCAAATGATAGCCACTGCCCTCAGCTTTGCCCTCGCCAATTGCCAGGGTGGGTCACCTCTACTGAAATGTACACCAGGAGTCGAAAGTCGGCCCGAAGACTGAATTTTGCACCAAGTTTGAAATGCTCTCAAAAGTTTCCTACGGCAAAGCTTTGGTCCACCGCTGGTAAAATGATAGCCATTGCCCTCAGACTCGCCCTCGCCAATTGCCAGGGTGGGTCACCTCTACTGAAATGTACATAAGGGGTCGAAATGCGGCCCCAAGACTGAATTTTGCGCCAAGTTTGAAATGCTCTCAAAAGTTTCGTACGGCAAAGCTTTTGTCG
>MJUU01020253.1:10473-53659 GCA_002080025.1 Modiolus philippinarum
GAATTCTTTGCTAATTGTCGGGCAACGCTACATCCATGTCTTTCTTGGTCATGGGTGCGGGATTGTCAACAAACATCAATTAAACTGGCAAAGTGCTCTTACAATCACTGTCATCCTTTGCCCGACAAAAGCACTAGTGTCTTAAGCTAGTGGACAACTACAACATATAGACAAACACAGGGCACTCATCAAGTCGAATGTAAGAAAACTTGGCGTTATAAAATAGTGAGATGTGGGCACTTAAAACAGGTGGTCTGGATTTCATTTTGAAATTAATAAAAATAAATGCCAAAATTTGAAAGTATCAATAGTATATCCATATGAGAAATTCTCTCACGCACAAGTACACCATAACTGAAAAATATCTCTCGCACGGGGAATCTTTTTACGGACTCAACACTGCAGGAGAGACAAACTCCAGTCGTAAATGGTGAATAACAGGATATGGAGTAAATGCACATGAGACAAAGTCTCTACAAATACATGGTAAAAAACAAGCAAAGGAACAACGCTTTTATTGTTGTTCTTCATCTTGAAGTCACCATGAGGCCTTCAACAATGAGCTTTGCTCATACCTCATAGTAAGTTCAAGTAGTAAAATCTTGTGGACGCAACTCCTCAGAAACCGCTGGTCAGAATTTATTCAAATTTTACAGGATTGTTAGCCACGATTAGTACTAGATCATATCGCATCGCCATTTTGATTCGTCAATTTTTTGGGAGTTATGGGACTTTGATTATTTCCACATTGTTATAAAAATGGTAAATCTTGTGGACGCAACTTCTCAGAAATCGCTTGTCAGAATTCATTCAAATTTTACAAGATTGTAAGTCACCATTAATACTAGATCATATCGCATCCCCATTTTGATTCTTTAAATTTTGTGGGAATTATGGGACTTCGATTATTTCCACATTGTTATACAATGGCAAATCTTGTGGACGCAACTCCTCAGAAACCGCTAGTCCGGATTCATTCTAATTTTACAGGATTGTTAGTCGCTATATGTACCAGATCATATCACATCGCTATTTTGATTCGACAAATTTTACGGGAGTTATGGGACTTTTTGGACTTAATGCATACAACAACATAGGAAGACTTTGTGGACACATCTCGTCATAATCCAATTAAGGGATTTTGCTGAAATTTTGCTTGGCTATTTGCCACCTAATGCAGTTGATCATATCCTGCCGCAATTTTGATTCGCATAATTTTACATGAGAAATGGGACTTTATCGACTTAACTGCAGCGGCGGGGGACATAGCTACGCGTGGCAATCATATTTGTATTGGAGAAGACTCTTTGAGCTCACGCCGGTGTCTGCTCCATTGTAATGTATCTGTTTTGACAGTAAATAAGTTTAAAGTAGAGATTGTGACAAACAGATTGGCCTCGAGTTGTTAGAAATTGTATTATTTGTACAGTTGCCATTCACGTTGCTAAGGGGACCCCAATTTAATTTTCTTAGGGCTTGGGCAATAATTTTAATCTTGGTGCCAGCCAAAATAAAAATTGTAATTCTACTTGTCATGAAATTAAATAATTAAATTTTATTTGAAGAATAAATGTTTTGTTGCAAATAAATAATTTTATGTGACATTTGGTGGAAATAAACAGTTTGTTCGAGATTTTTTTAAATATTGTTTTCTAGGCACATTCCACAAGCACCTGAACCCCCTTTCTAAAATAAAATATCCAAGGATTGTTGGCTGCGAAAATAATTGAACCTGGGAATTTAGTAGAATTTTCATTTTGAACCATCGGTAACAATCAAACAATTAACAGAGTAAGCACCAATTATATATTAAAACACCAACCTGACAGAATTTCAATTTTAATCTAATATAATAAAAATGGAAGTTTCAGAATGGGAGAAATTGCATTTATTATAATTTATTTTACATAAAGTAAAAATAAGCTTTTCTATGAATCCATTTTTTTTTTTTACAAATATCCCTTTCAATATAAAATTCATAGGGAATTTGTGACACATCAGAGAACCAATTAACAATTCATACAAAACAAAGACAGTAGAGTACCAAAGGACCACACATTACAAAGCGCGAGGTAACAAGGTTGGCGAAAAGAAGGCATCATGTAATTACTAGTGTTGGCCGAGTCTAGTCTCGTTGAAATTGATAGTGCGAACTTATCTGTATATAAATATAAGTCCCGTCCAGTACCAGAATGGCGGATTTATTATTTGTAGCAAATAATTTGTTTGCAAGAGGAGTATTGTAATTTCGTGCAAATGCATCATGGTCCATAAGCTGGAATCTAAAATGGCCTGGAACATATCAGACATCATAGCTTTCTTGGCGAAATGAACGGGTCGTTGTATTTGACCTTTTGTCATGGGAAAAAAGAGCTGACAAAATGGAATTTTGAAGGCCGGTGCGGAGTTTAACCAGAAGGATCCCTAAACAAGACTCGAATGATCTAACTGAAGAGTTCCATAATGATGATTAAGCCCACATGAAGTTTAGACAGTGTTGACCTGGCATTTTGAAGTGAGGCAACGATGTCAGTTCTGTTAAAGAAAGACTGTGTAAAAATAACGAATAACATCTTGCCTTGAATCAATAAAGATACAATTTTCTATAAATGCCCGGCATTAGGTTTAAACAGGAAACTGTAAAGTTGGAAGAAAATGGACCATTCCAAATAATACGTATCTATCTGAAAAGGGGTGTTCACGGTGTCCCTCAAAAAGACACCCCAAGATATTATTTTTTACCCCAAATAAACTTGTTTTGTCGTTTTTGACACCATCAACCCCTTGTTTTTCCCCTTTTTTGACAAAAATAGACCCCTCAGAAATAGATTTTTACACCCTTCAGAAAAAAAATCTGTATTTGATCACCCTAAGAACATGTAGAAATAGGATATTACTATCCCTCAGAAAACAATACCCCCCCCCCTTTTAGCTCACCTGGCTATAGCCAGGGTGAGCTTTTGCCATCACTTTTCGTCCGTCGTCCGTCCGGCATAAACTTTTCATTCAAAGATCTTCTCCTCTGAAACTACTGGGCCAATTGAAACCAAACTTGGCCACAATAGTCCTTAGATGGTCCCCTGCAAAAAAGTTGTTTTCAGATCCGCGCTATTCCAAGATGGCCGCCAGCGGGGATCATAGTTTTAACATTAGACACTATGGGAAAATACTTTCAAAGATCTTCTCCTCTGAAACTACTGGGCCAATTGAAACCAAACTTAGCCACAATAGTCCTTAGATGGCCCCCTGCAAAAAAGTTGTTTTTCAGATCCGCGCTATATCCAAGATGGCCGCCAGCGGGGATCATAGTTTTATCATTGGACCCTATCTGAAAATACTTTCAAAGATCTCTTCCTCTGAAACTACATGGCCAATTGAAACCAACCTTGGCCACAATAGTCCTTAGATGGTCCCCTTCAAAAAAGTTGTTTTTCAGATCTGCACTATATCCAAGATGGCCGCCAGCGGGGATCATAGTTTAACATTGGACCCTATGGGAAAATACTTTAAAAGATCTTCTCCTCTGAAACTACTGGGCCAATTCAAACCAAAGTTAGCCACTTTAGTCCTTAGATGGTCCCCTGCAAAAAAGTCGTTTTTCAGATCCGCGCAATATCGAAGATGGCCGCCAGCGGGGATCATAGTTTTAACATTGGACCCTTTGGGAAAATAATTTCAAAGATCTTCTCCTCTGAAACTACATGGCCAATTGAAACCAAACTAGTCCACAATAGTCCTTAGATGGTCCCCTTCAAAAAAGTTGTTTTTCAGATCCGGGCTGTATCCAAGATGGCCGCCAGCGGGGATCTTAGTTTTAACATTGGACCCTATGGGAGAACACTTTCAATGATCTTCTCCTCTGAAACTACTCGGCCAATTGAAACCAAACTTGGCCACAATAGTCCTTAGATGGTCCCCTGCAAAAAACTTGTTTTTTAGATCCGCGCAATATCCAAGATGGCCGCCAGCGGGGATAATAGTTTTAACATTTTACCCTATAGGAAAATGCTTTCAAAGATCTTCTCTGAAACTACTGGGCCAATTGAAACCAAACTTGGCCACAATAGTCCTTAGATGGTCCCCTTCAAAAAATTGTTTTTGAGATCCGGGCTATATCCAAGATGGCCGCCAGCGGGATCATAGTTTTAACATTGGACCCTATGGGAAAACACTTTCAAAAATCTCCTCTGAAACTACATGGCCAATTGACACCAAACTTGGCCACAATAGTCCTTAGATGGTCCCTGCCAAAATTTGTTTTTCAGATCTGCGCTATATCCAAGATGACCGCCAGCAGGGATCATAGTTTTAACATTAGAACTGCACCCCCATCCAAATTAGGTGCCAGTCTGGAATATAGTTTAACTTAAGATGTCTATTGAGAAATTTGAAAATGATGCCCTTAAAACATTGGGATTATTTTAACTGCATATGTCAGCCGTTGCCGAGGTGAGCGATACAGGCTTTTGAGAGCCTCTTGTTCAGATATTAATTGGAACGGCCCAATGACCGTGTGAACACCGTAATACCAAAATACGTTCCGTGTTTTAGACTAGAGTATGCAAAAGTAATAAAACTTACATTCAAACCTTCCTTATTTAGCGCATCTAGGTTTTTTGGTTCACTAATTGCCGATGTTTTAATTTTTTTGTTTTTTGAACATCAACGGCTCTGTAAGAACTTCTAAGGAAGCTCCCTTTCCAACTAAAATATGTAGCTGTTCATTCTTTCCTGGGCTAAGTTTTGCTCACGTTATTTTGACTGGAGACTGAAGTCGTGATGCTTTCATGTAGGTCTCGTGTTTTTCTGGTGAAAAGACGAGTTTCTTGACATCTGTCTGGACATTTGGAGTTGTCCAACAAAATATCTAGTTTTTTCCTGCAGCTGATGACGAGATTCCGCTAACATTATGCAGATAACCTTTTAAACCATCGCTTTCTGGACTCCGCTTTGCCATTTTTATTTTTTACTTTTTTGTCGCGAGAAATGCGCAGTTATTTTCAATTTTAATGCGAGTTTCCAACGAATAAGATATCAAATCTGAAAGTAAATACGTATAATCATGCGAGATCTTCTTTTATGATATTATAAATATTATTTATTTTTCACATCAGTTATGGGGAGAAAGTTATTTCTAATGTATTATTTTAAGTGGAACATTTTCAATGGGTAAACCATGTCATTACCAACATACAGGTATATTCCTCCACTCATTTGTGGACCACTCTAACTACGAGGTAGTAATGTGCAGCTGTGTATACATTTGTACAACCTAAATAAATAGGACACGAGAGGAATCTACGGCGAAGTAATCAAAAGGATTACTAGTTTTATCAGAGTCATATAAAACAAATTATATGTCTCTGGTTTTACCCATAAAGGTCAACCGAGAAGTGACATGAGAATTGGCAAATAAATGCAAGTCATTATTCCAAATGAAATTATCTAATTCACAAGTGCGGTCAAATGGTAAAATCTTACCAGACCCTTCAATCAAGTAATAAATTTTAACAGCTGATATTCTTTTCTACATCTTAATTAGAATATAAACAAAATAAAATATGTACTGATTAAAAAAATACTACAGCAAACTGTTTTGCTATACCACTGTACATCAGGCATAGTTATAAATTTATGATATTGGAAGAGACCAGCTCTGGCAAACAATTCCAGTAAATCAACCAAATATTTTTAATGGTCTCAATCATGATATATTTCAGAAGTTTGGGCTACAGGTTATGGTAGCTCAGGTCATATATTAAGGTCCACGAGCTACTGAACCCTTGGTAATTCCCATCCCTATTGCTGGTTATACCAGTTCATTGCAGGTTATACCAGATTAAATACAAAATTCATCCAAAAATCAAAATGAATGAAAATTCTGCATTTAATTGTCCTCTCATAATAGTATATGAACTAATTTCATTTGCAACTGTACAAATGTTTAATGATTATGTTAAAGAGTGTCTGTATATAAACAATTATGTCTCAATACTGTGTTGTCAGCTGTAACCGCATGCAAATTTGTTGATTGCCATAATCTTACATTCGTTAATTGTATCAGTTTTGTGGCTCCTCTTGGAGTTCTTGATTATCTGATTACTAGGAAATTTTCAGGGTGATTATTTGATTACAAGGGCCATTTTTGAGTGATTATTTGATTACCATACCCCTGTTTGATTATTTGATTACCATATTTTGTAGAAATTTGTGAAAATGACGCGATTTCAGAAAATAATTAATGATTACCAGGGCAAAAAAGAAATGATTATTTGATTCCCAGATACCCCCATAAGGAACCTCAGTTTTATGCACTGATTGGCCTGGGATAGTTCTTTGTTCCCCTATGTACTTGTTTATTATCAGCTATAATTCCAATAAGCTTTTCAGATATTTTTGAAATGATTATAACTGAGGTCAGTGTAATTTGTATTATATTTCAGACAGCAAGTAGCTCAAAAAAGTTGATATATATTCTCCTGAATTTATAATAATTGCATTTTCTGAATGTTCTACATGGCTGTAACAACAGTTTAAATTCTCCTAAATAAATTCATTCACCAATGTTTCTATAGCTTTCTGTTACTAATACTATGTACTAAATAATCTTGCAAGTGCACTGAGTATTACATATCATTCTCAGAAATTCTGGCATCAACTGCAATCATTGCAAGTTATTCCAAGTTTTAAACACTACTGTCACATGTGTTTTCAAAGAGAAGAGGTTCACATGATCCTGTATCGCTCCCCTGTTCATCGGGTGTTATTCATGGAATATTAATATATATAGATTTTGAAAATTTTGGTCAATGAACAATTCCCGACACCGGATTTGAAGTCAGTGACATCAGTTTGAATTTGGAAACCAAATTTCATTGAAATCAAACAATATTGAATTTTCCCACCTCTTTTGGCTGCCATTTGGAAAATGCAGGTCAATGAAGAACAAGAACAACGAAAAGAAGAATGAGAAATTGGAAGGTAGTCCCATAGCTTAACTATATAGCTGACCACCCAATATGGCAAAGTATGGTTGCTATTGGCGAAGTACAAAGAAATTCAAATTAGGGGTGGCAGGAAACTCCTACAATGACTGCTAACACCAACAATTTTAACACCCCCCCATCCGACACCCTAAAGAAACACATAACACATAGTCAAGACAACTACAGACATCTATACATGTAACTAGGTATAGGAATTCGGAATACCGGCACTAACTAATAAGTTAGTGGTAGGAATGGACCCGTTTATGGACACGAATAAAAATTGAAACAGGTAGACAACTTACTAGTTGACCACTACTTGTACATAAAAAGTCTGAACATGATGAATTTCCCTTAATTAGGTTCATGGTAAACTATGTTTCCTACTACATGTAGTGGCCATCTTGGATGAGGTGCGAACCTGTCAGCCACAATTTTTATGGGGGATCAACAAATTACTATTGTGACCAAGTTTGGTTCCAATTAGACCAGTCTTTTGGAGAAGATCTTTGAAACTGTTTCCATAGAGACCAATTTTCTATGTTCCCCTCTTGCGGCCATTTTGGATGAGGTGCAAGTCTTACAGATATATGTAAAATGGAGACGCTAATATGCTGAATATTTCTGCAATTCATACTTTACCTCTATATTGATATGACAAAACATATAAAATCGAGAAAATTAGACAATAAAAGGGAAACAACAAGTCCTGTATGGGTAATCAGATTTTCTTCAACATTGAAGGGTAGGAATATTGGCGTACCTCTATCTTCTATTGTTTTTAATGTATATAGCAAAAAGTCCAAAAATTTAGAAAATGATATGGAAAAAGTGCAATTACTGTAACCTGGTTGTCAGATTTTCTTAAAAATTGCATGGTTTGCAGAGCTCATCATGGTAATCATTATCATGCTATGTCATATTTTCATATATGTAATTGCTATCGAGTAGTTCGCAGAAAAAAACAGCAATGTTCTATTTTTAGTAACAGCAGCCATGTTGTTTGGCCCTCAAGACTAATCGTGCACAGTGTGATGATTCAGGCCAAGTTTGGATACAATATTAATTGGTGCAGCAGAGAAGATTTTTGAAATTGTTGATGGACAACAGATGCAAAGTGATAACAAAAGCTCATATGGCCTTTTAGGCCAGCTGAGCTAAATAAGGTGCACTCGACTTACAATCGTATGTTATATAGGGTATATCAGTTACCAGCCAATAGTCTGTGGTTTTTTTGGGCACTATAGCTTTCTTTATCACTTACACCGAATGTCATATAGACTGTTCTTTGAAAAGCCCTGCTTAATTAAGTTATGTTTATTTTGTATTAATTTGCCAGGTGTTATTTTTATTCTTTAAATGTTCCTTTATCTTTACAGTATTACAAGACCACTTTTATAATGGTATGTTTACACTGCCGATCAAATCAGCTCGACCGAACACGATCTGTGAATATTCATGAATATTCATCGATCGGGACACTGAGTTCGGTCTACTAACCAAATCGGGGCGGTCTTACTAACTCTGCTTAACTCGAGCTGTGTCCCGGAATATTTTTGACGTGTCAAAAATTATCGTGAAGAGGTCATGTGCATTATATGTCGGGAACAGGTCGGGAATAAGTCGGGGTCTTATCGAGGTAGTCATGAATAGGTCGAAAAGGGATCGATCTTGACCGTGTTTCAAAATTTTAGCCGATCATTTCGATCTCTACCCGACTTTAACTCATTCGCTTCTCGATTAATGCCGAGTCGCTTCTAGATCAACTCGATTAGTACTCTACAATTACTTGACAAACATGATTCTCTTCCAGACCAGAACCCGATTTTTCCCGACCTTTATCTGAGTTTTACCCCACCACCCACATCCTTTACTCGATTTAACACGACAGCATGTCATCTTTTCACAATAGCACATCATTAGGCTTTCAAGAGCCTCAATGTAACTAGGGACTTACTGCAGTTTTTTTTTTTTGTGGAGCCATCCATTGACTATTGTGATCAAGTTTAGCTGATGATCATCTGTGATAATAAACCTATCTATAACTGACCCACTTTTGGACTTCTCTTGGAATGTACACGTTGACTTATGTAGTAGTGATTACTTTCCAATAATCTTTCAACATCTTTTTTCTACTACAGGAGAAAAGCCACAACGCTCTAAATTTGATAAAGCTGATTGGACTCTGTATGAATATTTATGTAGAGATGAATTTAAATCGGAATTGTTTGAAGATGTTCTTGATCCCTTAAGTCTATTCAGTGAAAAAATATTTAACGTAGATCAATGTATACCGAAAACCTCGCCAAACCCAAAACGGCCGGGGAAACCTTGGTTTGACGATGACTGTGATGATGCTCTGAAACATCGTAAAAAGGCAGAGCAACTTTTCAATAAACATCCAACGACGGATAATCTTGGCAATTTCGCGTTTTTCGTGCAGAAGACGCACTTCTTGGCGTAACTTTGTTTCAAAATTAAATTGCTATACCCCTATGAATAAAGTATGGAATATGGTACAAAAATCAAGGGTAAAAATAGAAAAGCAAATGCCCATCACATTAAAAACGGTCAAGATATTTTAACATCTGAAAAAGATATTGCTAATAAAATTGGAAAAACTTTTGAGAAACATTCTTCTTCTAAAAAATTAGTACCCACTTTCCAGAGAATTAAACAACAAAAAGAACGAAACAAACTTAAATTCAAATCTAAAAATACATAGGAATACAACAGATTGTTTTCGATGGATGAACTGAAACAATCCTTGGCATGTGGCCCTGACGATATCCATTATCAACTCCTTAAACATCTTCCTATAACAACTCTGGAAATACTGTTAAACCTCTTTAATAACATTTGGGAAACAGGGAATCTACCACCTATGTGGAAACAAACAACTATAGTACCTATTCCAAAACCGGGTAAAGATAATTCCGAACCATCTAATTACAGACCACTAGCATTAACTACTTGTGTCTGTAAGACAATGGAACGGATGATAAACAACCGTCTTGTTTGGTATCTCGAATCGAACGGTCTTCTGTCGAACATCCAAAAGGATAACGACAAGGTCGGACCACATTAGACCATCTAGTTCGATTTGAAACATTGATTAGAACTGCATTTTTAAAGAAAGAACATGCTGTATCTATCTTTTTCGACATAGAAAAGGCATACGATACAACATGGAAATATGGAATTTGAAAAGATCTTTTTGATATTGGGTTGAGAGGAAGCTTACCTAATTTTATTAAGAATTTTCTCAGGGATCGTAAGTTCAGTGTTAGAATCAACTCTATATTTAGGACTCGTTTGAACAAGAGATGGGTGTTCCACAACGAAGCACCCTATCTGTCACACTATTTAGTATTAAAATAAATAGTTTGGCCAAGGTTTTAAAAGATAACATTGATGGATCTCTTTATGTAGATGATTTTCTGATTTGCTATCGTGGCAAAAACATGAATAACATAGAACGCCAATTGCAATTATGTCTAAACAGAATCGAAAAATGGGCAGTTGAAAAAGGTTTTAAATTTTCAAGCTCGAAAACAGTCGGGATGCATTTTTGTTGTAAGCGGAAAATGCATCCAGACCCAGAGCTTAAACTATACAATAACCTTATAACTATTGTAAAAGAGGCCAAGTTCCTTGGTTTAATCTTTGACAGTAAACTTTCCTTTCTTCCCCATATTAAAATGCTAAAAAACAAATGCCTCAAAGAATTAGATATTTTAAAAGTTGTGTCGAGTGCCGACTGGGGTGCGGATATCACTGTTTTTTTTTTAAATTTATATCGATCGTTGATTCGATCAAAACTAAATTATGGATGTTTTATTTACGCTTCCGCCCGTAAATCATACATTAAATTACTAGACACCGTTCACCACCAAGGTTTGCGTCTTTCATTAGGTGCGTTCAGAACTTCTGCTGTGGAGAGTCTGTATGCTGCAGCTAATGAACCATCCTTGAAAGACAGCCGTATTAAACTGGGTTTACAATATGCAACAAAGCTTAAAGCGTATCCCTCCAATCCTTCTCACAACTGTGTTTTCAAACCTCTTCACAAAGCTGACTATGAAAAACGCCCAAACGTTATACAACCCTTTGGTCTTCGTATCAAGCCACACCTTGAATCTGCTAATATAAATTTAGATGTAATAGCTCCTATAGAAATTCCCAAAAAACCTCCATGGCTGAACCCAAAACCAACATTTAATTTTGAACTACGCAAACACAAAAAGGTTGATACAAATCCTCTTGTTATCCAGCAGTACTTTGCAAGAATTAAATCTGAATATCCTGAATACTTGCAAATTTACACAGATGGCTCTAAGGATGGAGACAGAGTGGCTTCTGCAGCCGTTTTTGGAGATCGTGCAGCAACTCTCCGACTACCATCCCCTAGTTCCATATTTACTGCTGAAGCTAACGCTATTTACTCAGCACTTAAATTTGTAGCTTTATCGCAATCAAATAAGTTCATGATCTGTTCCGGTTCACTTTCATGCCTATTGGCAATTGAAAGTCGAAAAAAAACACCCAATTATTTTGAAAATAGCTGAATTCTACAAGTCACTTGTAGCATAGGCAAAGAAATCATTTATGTTTGGATCCCTAGTCATGTGGGGATCTATGGGACCCAGTTGCTGACCAGGAAGCCAAGGATTCACTAGATGACGAGATTGCGGATTGTCCGGTACCGTATACTGACATGAAGCCTTTCATCTTTAAATACATTTTAAAGTTATGGCTGGCCAAATGGGATCTGCAAATAAATAATTAACTGCATGGAAAACAGTCAGACGTCGGTAAACAGGTCGGTTCATTGGGTAAAAACCGTAGGGAACAGGTAGTGTTGACCCGATGTCGAATTGGACACAGAAGAACAGCACATAATTTTATTCTCATCAGTGATGATCGACCTGAATGTATTCCATGCAACTGTCCATATACTATTCAAATAAAATGTTTGATGTTGCCGATATCCGGCGTGATTTTTATTCTGCTGATTGTCTTAAAGACCTAATTACAAACGTCGCTAGCGACAAAATCGTTCAATTTTAAACAAATTTCTAATATTGTTACTGTTAAACCAAAATTTCTTCTATTATGTTTTAACATTTTACACATTTGTTTTACCTGTATAAAGCTATATTGTTTTATATTGATATTTTATGTATTTATTAAAATTGTTCAATATACTCAACAGTTCTCGCCACAATATAGCTGAAATATTGCTGAAGTTGGCGTAAAACACCAATCAATCAAATTCTAGAGGGTACTTTACTATGAAGTACTTAAATGGATAAATAGCAAAGCCAAAAACATTTTTAACAATAGTCCATATACATGTATAATAGTGGTGAAGTTCGTGTACTCAAGTAGAGAACACAACCATCTCTGTAGCAAATATGTAGACAACGCCTATTACAAAAGTTGAAGTTAAAAAACAACAATACATGTATAAACAAGACCAACCTATATACCAAATATCATTGACCTACCACTAAAGTCACTGAAAAATGACCTAATCACAAAAACCTAACATGCGATAACTAGACAATGAAATTGAGGTCAATTTCAAAAGCCGTATGACAGACTGTCATGTACTACCCAATATCAACCTTCATACCATATATCATTGACCTAACACTTATAGTTACTGAGAAACTTAACTAAGCTCAAAAACTTAACATGTTCATTGTACCATGAAATTGAGGTCAAAGACAAAAGCCATATAGTAGACTTCCATGTGCTCCTCAAGACCAACCTATATACCAAATATCATAGACCTACCACCTAAAGTAAGTGAGAAAATGACCTAATCACAAAAACTTAACATGAAAGTTAACGTCGCCACGCCGTCGCTGTCGTTGATGGTACGCATATATTAAAAAATGGATAAAAGGAAACACCTACAATGGCTGAAAATTATAATTACAAATGTGCATGTCTCGTTTTCCGTGCCTTTCGTCACAGGCGAGACAAAAAACTAGATTATCTAATTGTTTCACATTGGTTCTCAATACATGTACTTATGCAGAAGCACAAAAACAAAACAACATAAAAAACAATACAGGACCTGAACCTTCACAAGAAAAACTGAAACCGAAGGGTTAACCTAACTTAGGTCGGACGGACAGACTCGAACACTATATGCCCCCCTTACTATCGTAGGCAGGGCATAAAAGACATCAAACATGGCCAAGTACAAATACATAAAAAAAATCCTTTTCCCCTTGCCCGTCAGTAATAAATTACTGAAGGAGTCCTTTGGTCGGTTGAATCTATTTTTGTACATGAAAAAAAACTGCTGGGTGACATACAATTAACTGGAAATTCCATATTCTGGTACAGTATACTCACATTAAACAACACCATTGGGTAAAAATACATTGTTTTGGTAATATAACAAAATAAACACAGTTTGTAAAGCTTTTGAAAGCTCCTTACATGTAAATTATCATAATCTAGACATGAATACAAACTTCAAGGGAAATATGCAAAAAAAAAAAAAAAAAAAAAAAAAAAAAAAACTGGAAAAGAAGACAACCATTCTGGATATTCCGATAACCCATATTTAAAAATGGTAAATGCTTTGGCAACTTGTAGGGTCCGTCTTGAAGCAAAGCTCATTGTTGAAAGCCTCATGGTGACAACAATGAAAGCGTTGTTCCTTTGCTTGGGTACACTACGTATTTGTATAGACTTTATCTCATATGCATTGACTTCATTTCATTTCGTTCTTTACGCCACATCAAATTAATTAATAGATTCTCATCCCCACCCGCCCCATTTTTTCTTAGCTCATTTTTAAAAAAAATAGGGCCCAATTTGGCAGTTCGTATAAAACAGACAGATGGACGGACATGCTCTTTAATAGTGTAAGTTGCATGAAGGCTCAGATCTTACACCTAATCCTTCATTTCAGAATGAAATATAGATTAAAGATATTAAATTAAAATGGAAGAACACAGAAAAAAGCTACAGACTTTATGCTGTCTACGTACCAATAAAATTACTAAGACACGTAGTAAATTCAGCTTTGTCACAGAAATTGAAACGGTTCACAACGTAGATATTTTACTCGAATCAAGTATCATATTTCCAGAAAACATTTGTAGTAGTTGCCGCTTAAGACTCACCAGATACAGAAAGGGGAATAAAACTATTCAAGTACCAAAATTACCAAAATTACCAAAATTTAGAGGACACAATGATCAATGTAGTGTCTGTTTTACCCAAGCTATACTGGGTCGTCCAAAAAAAAAATAAACTGAAAAATAAACATGAATCTGACAGTAGCGATACTGAAAGTGCCCCTGAAACTCACACCCAGTTGTGCCTTGAGTGGTTATTTTTCTACAAGTGACATGTTATTGGATGAATATTGTAAATGTAAAGGTGACAGTTTGGTAGATTTATCATCAAATGATGACCATTTATGTGTTTCTGCTAAAGGTTACAAACTTATGAATATTCCTGGTCCTTTTTGTGACAATTTATTTGTTAATGATAGTTCAGACGAGAAAATTTTCAAAGAAAAATTGATATCTGAAGTAAATTATGAACCTCTTGATGGTTTTAAAAATGTTTTTATTGACAGTTTATCAGTTGAAAGATTTGTTGATCCTCAAAGTGCAGGTGCATTTGTTTGTACAATTTGTAGAGGTGTACCATTTAACCCTGTAATTTCATCCTGTAACCATATTTTTTGTTCCTGTTGTATTAGAGGGTGGATTGCTGTTTCAGGTGCTTCCCCAGTATGTAGGGCTTGCATCGATGAAACTGACATAGTTCTTTTATCTGGAAATCTATTGTACATTTTTGAGAGTTTGATGGTCAATTGTATACATGAAAATTGTAATTCAAAGGTTTCTTTAAAACATTTGTATAAAAATATAAATATGTTGTGCGTTGGCCACAAATTAACTATGAAACAAAATAAAATGGTATAGTTGGCCACGATTAAAAGATATTGATTGATTGATTGAATATTGTTTAACGTCTAATCAGCAATATTTCAGCTATATCAAGACGAGAACAAGTTTGTTGATAAATAATCACTTTGGGGTATGGAAATGGCCATGGGACGGGAAATTCTGACTGCCACTGGAAAGGTAGGGTGAAATCGTCAAGGGCGGGGAATTTAGCCTTGTAGCCGATCACCTACGGACCACCCCAAAAAGAGCTTGCTACAAGGGTTCTTTAACGTGCAGGAAGCGTGGCATTTCTTCCAACACGTGGACCTGAGTTTACATCCCATCCGAAAGATGGGTTGTGTATTTATTAATCCCGCACAACCACGGAATGGGTCCTATTTCTATATCCCGGGACCCTCGGGGTCAGCCTCCGTTTAGGAGGGGTCACACCCCGCAAGCCGGAGATACTGGGTCCTATTTCTATATCCCGGGGTTCCCTCGGGGTCCTCTGTTAGGATGGCTCATACTCCAAGCTCAGAGGATGCTGCGGGCCTATTCTTCAGCCGGGACCGCGCACGGCGGCGATTAAAAGATAAAAAACACAAAATGTACAAATTAAAAAACACATAGAAATGACAAAAATAGAAAGAGAGGGAAAGAAGACTGCCCAACGTTTCGGCCTTCATGTTATATGGCCTTCGACTAGGGGACTACCGGGCTAAAAACGGAGAAAAAGATGGATATGACGAGAGAAGGCAGACCTGATGGCATGTCACAGAAATTACCTGTAAAAATCGTGCCAAATCTTGAACTTAATCAAAAACGAGAGATAAAACATTAGTTATCTGTACTATGCAAATATTAAACTTCAATACATAAATAATTTTATAAAATAGACTGCTTCTTAACATTCATGCCAAAGGGTCGAACAGTTCCAAGAAAATGGATGATTTTTTGTTCAAGGAACTGTCGTTGTTTTTCACCTGCACTAGTTTGTATAAGGACAGTTACATGCATGTCCAGTATGCTGTGGTTAGCTCGCCGGAAATGTTCACCTACGGGGCAATCCTTACCATTGGTGACGCTCTGTTTATGTTCGACAAAGCGGTCAAGCAATCTCCGGCAAGTCTCACCCACATAGATCATGTTACAGCGTTTACAGCCTACAGCATACACTACGTTTTCAGTAGTACACGTGAAACCATTTTTTAGTTTGAAAACGTTAGCCGGTCCTACTACTTCATCGGTTTCCCAAGTAAAAGGACAAGTCGAACATCGAGATCGCTACATTGTCTAGTGCCCTTATATTTACAGGGAGTTTGAGGAGTAGCACTCTTGAAAGAACTAGTAACAAGGTGCTGTTTTAAACTCTTCCCTTTTCTGAAGGCTGCAATGGGAGGCGAATCCTGGAAAACTGCCGACATATGCTTGTCCTCGAGAACTATAGATTTGAAGTTGCGTATCAAAATGTTTTTGATAGCTTCATTGTGAGGGTGGTATGTCAGGACCAACGGAACCCGGTCGTCGGTATTTCTCACCCTCTTCTCCATAGCCTCGGATCTGGTCACTCGGGGAACTGAATTCATAGCTCGATCCAAAACTTTGCTGGGGTAGCCTCTCTTAACAAAAAAGGATTTCATTCTGTTACATTGAGTCCTAAAGTCCTGCTCGTCACTACAGATACGACGAAGTCGCAAGAATTGTGACTTTGGAATGGCATCTTTGCATGACTTTGGGTGACAGGACCCATAATTTAAATAACAGTGGGCGTCTGTCGGTTTATAAAACACTGAGGTGGAAATTTGCCCATCCCTTACGGTACAGTTAATGTCGAGGAAAGAGAGACTATCTTTGGTAATATTAAAAGTGTATTTGATGGCCGGATGGTACGAGGAAACATAGTCAATGAAAGACTTAAGTTCATCTTCACTGTCAGAGGACACCCCAAAAACATCATCAATGTATCTTTTATTAAGTTCGGGGACAGGTCCTATATATTCGGAGAACATTTTTTCCTCGAGGTAGACAACAAATAAACAAGCAAAGCTTGGACCTATTTTGGTTCCCATCGCAACACCACCGGACTGACTATAATATACCCCATCAAATTGAAAAGTGTTGAGGGTCAAGCCTAAGGATAATGTCTGTCTTTACATAAGGATTGGGTCTTCTGTCTAAAAAGTGTCTTAAAGCTACCATAGCATCATTATTGGGGATGCTAGTGTAGAGGGCAGTGACATCCATAGTGAATAGTTTGACATCAGCATTTTATGGAAACCGATGAAGTAGTAGGGCCGGCTAACGTTTTCAAACTAAAAAATGGTTTCAGGTGAACTACTGAAAACGTAGTGTATGCTGTAGGCTGTAAACGCTGTATTATGAGCTATGTGGGTGAGACTTGCCGGAGATTGGGTGACCGCTTTGTCGAACATAAACAGAGCGTCACCAATGGTAAGGATTGCCCCGTAGGTGAACATTTCCGGTGAGCTAACCACAGCATACTGGACATGCATGTAACTGTCCTTATACAAACTAGTGCAGGTGAAAAACAACGACAGTTCCTTGAACAAAAAATCATCCATTTTCTTGGAACTGTTCGACCCTTTGGCATGAATGTTAAGAAGCAGTCTATTTTATAAAATTATTTATGTATTGAAGTTTAATATTTGCATAGTACAGATAACTAATGTTTTATCTCTCGTTTTTGATTAAGTTCAAGATTTGGCACGATTTTTACAGGTAATTTCTGTGACACGCCATCAGGTCTGCCTTCTCACGTCATATCCATCTTTTTCTCCGTTTTTAGCCCGATAGTCCCCTAGTCGAAGGCCATATAGGCCGAAACGTTGGGCAGTCTTCCCTCCCTCTCTTTCTATTTTTGTCATTTTATGTGTTTTTTTAATTTGTACATTTTGTGTTTTTTTATCTTTTAATCGTGGCCAACTATACCATTTTATTTTGTTTAAAACATTTGAATCTTCATGAGATTTCATGTCCAGCAGTAACCAAAATCCAAGTTTTTGATGTAAATAAAACAAAGAGAGCGAAGGTTTTAAAACTTCCAGTAAACAAAGTCTCTCATAAATATTCAAAACGTAAACGTTTAATACCCATATAAGATACTGTAAATCAGTACTGTGAGGAAGAAGGTGAAGATCAGACTGATGTTTTGTTTTTTATGTTAAAATCAAGATTAAAGGATTTGATGATCTAAGATGGAAAGATATTGACATGCTATGGAAAGGTAGCTCTGATGTGATGAGTGTGAATCAGTGTTTTGCATTAAGAATTGATACACTGCAAAGTAAGGGTCAATAAAAATCCCGATATGATTTTTTAATGCAAAACAACATTAAAATATTTCAACCCCCTAATCAGATGGACACTATTGAGCGATACTGTCCAGTATGCTGTGATTGGACAAGAGTTTTCTGATAACAGATATGTAGAATGTACATCTGACCCTTTCATAAATGTATTATCCTTTTTTTATCCTTTGCTTATTGAATTTTCTGTACCTAACTGTATGGGAGTAAGATTTTCTTACTGTAATTCTCTTGTCAAAACTCTTGATGAATTGTCAGATGTAATAAATAAAGGATTAATAGAACACAATCTTAATCCAAGTGACCCCTCTCTTCCTTTTATAACAACAGTTGAGGATGGTGGTGATGGCATGGGGAAAATATCTGTGTACAGATCAGATAGATATTTGCCAGACAAAGCTTTGAGATTTTCATTTTGCATTCTGAAAGTTGAAGTCGAAATGATACTGGAGATAAATATTTAATTTTGAAGAGAAAAAAAAAAACAAATTCGGAGAGATCAAACAGGCCATTATTTGAAGCCATCGCTGACGAAAACAATAATGCTACTTTAAATGTATGTATGGTACTTATAGAAGAAGAGAGGTCTAATTTGGGTAATAAAATAGTCAAATTTAAAACAAAATATGGGTGGCAAAGACATGAATTCATTTTTTTCAATTCTATGATCGATGACAAGAGAGATCGGGCTGATTCTGGCTTACAGGGTAGTGGGTCGAAATTTTTATGTGCTATGTGCGATGCAGATAGAAATTCAGCTATAGATCAAGTTGGTTCTTTTGTATAAATAGAAGTTTTGAACAAACTCTTGAAATTTCAGAGTATATTCGTGTTAATCCTGACCATTTGTCAGAATCAGAATTAATGAAGCACGCAAAAGGAATTAAGTCTACCCCCTTGTCTAAAATGGAACCTTTACAAAAAAGTATTGATGCAACACATGCAGATATTAATTGTGCAATATTTTTTAAAAAAATTAATAGTTAAAGAAATTGCTTCTGTCACTAAATGGGAATTGTCTGAAGATATCAAATTTATAATAAAAAATGCAGAATCAGATTTTGATGTGCACATGAAATCTAAATGTGGTATCAACCCTCTACTTATGATGCCAGGAAACTATGCTAGAAGATTATTCTCTACAGGTCATGACATTTTGTTGGCACTAATTAAAAGTCCTGAAAGAAAAAACAACTTATCAGTTATATTAAACATATTTAATGGTATAAGAAAAATATATAGGAGTAGTAATCCTATACTTGAATTTCCTGATGACGTCCCTTTCCTGAAAGATAATGCTGTAAGAATGGGCAAATTACACATATCTATTTTGATTATGCTCAGTGGCCAAATTCATTGCACCAAAGAATTTAGCATAGTCAGCAACTAATAGAAGATCCAAACGGCCCAGGATCAATTGAAGCATTTAGCTCTGAGGGTAATGAGGCTGGGAATACACTCTTCAGGCATTTCTGAAAAAATATGGCTAGGAGAGATGAAACATATGGTGGTTTAGTTGATGTTTTAAGAGCACACTGGCTTAACAGTAGCAAGTTTTTGTTTAAATTAGCTGAGTTGAACACAGAAAAAAATATGTTCATTGTGTTTTCAAACAGGCCATAATCGGCGAACATGTCCACTTTTAGTCAACTGATTTAGATTTGTCACTTGTTAGCAAGAAATATGTATCATTATTTATCTTCAGTCATATTTTTCATTTGATATAACATGAGCAAACCAGATAAGATTGGTGGATTGATTTTTGTATCTTCAGTCATATTTGTCATTTGATATAACATGAGCACATCAGATTGGATTGGTCGATTGATATTTGTATCTTCAGTCATATTTGTCCTTTGATATAACATGACCACATAAGATTAGATTGGTCGACTGATTTTTATTTGTTGCAAAATTTTGAAATGCATGTATTTCAATTAATATTTACAAAAGACTTGTCTGCATAATTTTCAATGACACATATTAGTTGTCTAGCATTTTTCTGTCCTTGAGTTAATATGTAATATATCAGATTTTTTGGTTTGTAAGGGTGTATTACAGTTATTGGCAATACATATTTTCTGTCTTGCCTCTCTTTTGAAAATATCAATTGATATGACACAAATTAAGCAATTTATGTTGTGTAATGGTATGATGCAGTCATCGTCTGTACTCTGTAGACAATTTGGCTTTTGGTCAATAACATAAATTCCAGTTGATCATTCCTTGTGAAATTTTAACACAATATAATACCTGGGATTAGTTTTGGTTATTGTGGCACAGTAAAATTTTTAAAAAGGGGCCAAAAAGGGGGAAATTTGGCATTTTCATATATATTATTGGTTGCAGAGTATTTCATGACTATTTGATTTTATGGGGTTTCTTTAAGTCTGATCCTACAGAAATTTCAAATGAGCAAAATTTCAAAAGATTTCTTGTGACATGCATAGCTCATGGGATAAATGGGCAAGAGGGGGCACATCTTTAAAAAAAGACGTCTTGTGTCCGTCAAATTACTATTTCGAGATCTTTATTGTGTCTACGTGTACATTCGCCTCAACCGTTAAAATTTCAGTTATTGCATTTATGCGGTTGTATCATGCTGCACTCTGCCTATATTTATTTTGTTCCGTAGTAAAAGAACATCTCATTCCATTAATTTTGGAAAAGATTTAAGTCTAATACCTAATAAATTTTTTATGTCATAAACTAACAAGCTTCAAAATACATTAAGAACAAATATCAGCACAACATAAGTACATACACAAATTTTATGTGAGAGCTCATACAACACACAAAATATAAAAATTTTAACTCATTTAACAGTAGTATACTGTTATTATGTAGTCATTACTCATTACTTTAATAGATACATTGTTTGATAAACTTAATCTGAATTTAGATGATTTTTGTCATTTGATTAACAAGTTATTTCTTCAGGAATTTCATTCATTGAGTGAGGAATGATTTTTAAATACAGTTGTATTGTTTACATCCATATGACTTAAAGATGAACAGAAAATCCAAAACTTAAACCAATATTAACCTAATTCGAGCTACTCTTGCGTAAACTATAGGTCAAGATGACATGAGTTTTGACACAAACCTCGTGACTATCCAAGGACCATTTACCAACAAAATATAATTCTACTACCTGCTCTAGCATCTCAGATCTGGACTACAACAAGGACTTTAACTTCTGTCACTCATGCACGAAATTTAGGGCTAAGTGACCTAATTTTTATGAGGTACATGTACATCATGACTATCCAAGGCATATCAATTGACATCATTTCTCTACCTGCTCTAGTGTATCAGATCTGAACGCCAACAAAAACTTTGACTCGAATCACTGATGTATGAAATATAGGTCAAAGTAACCTAATTTTTATCAGGAACCTCATGATTATCTAAGACATATCCAGTGACAAAATATATTAGATTAGACGAACAAGGATAAATCTGCATGCTCCTTCCATACTTGTTTAAACAAGAGTGGACCGCAATAAATGTCTCGCTTGTCCCTGCTTGGTCGCTACATTGATGTAAAAAATCAAACTGACCTTATAAAAAAAATCTAAAATGCTCACTAGACTGTGAAATAGGAGTTACTGACAACTGCCATATAGCAGATTGTCATGTACTATCCAATACCAACCCAAATACCAAATATCATTACATACCATTAATAGATACCAAGAATCTTAGCATACTCAGTAGAATGTAAAACTGAGTTCACAGACAAAACGAATGAGCAGACTGGCCTGTACTACACAATACCAAACCAAATACTAAATATCAATGTCTTACCAATAAAAGTTAGTGAGAAACTGACCTAATCATAAAAACTTAACATGCTCACTTGACCGTGAAATGGAGGTCAAGGTCAAAAGCCATATGCCAGACTGTCATGTACTAACCAAGACCAAGCTTTATACCAAATATCATTTACCTACCACTTACAGTTATTGAGAAACATACCTTATCACAAAAACTTAACCTGTGCACTGGACCATGAAATAATGGTCAAGGTCACGTGATTTTGTGTCTGCCAGATAGGGTTTGATGTAAGCTACCCATGGACCAAATACTATGCTCAAACATCAAAAGGATCTATAAAATAACTTGAGTTTAAGCCGTCATCGTCATACATTGCACGCAAATGTCTTGCTTTCTGTTTAAAACCTTGCTTCTTGAGATGATGGAATTAGTATTTTTCCCTGTTTTTTTTTCTTTTTGGTTTTGAGCTACAACAATCGTTACATAAAAATTTGCCTCGTATAATTATGTTTATAACACTTACACAAATCTGGTGTAACCAACGCTTGCATGTACCCTCACAATGTACCCAAGAAATGGGTGAAGTTTCACATGTTTCACTCGACTCTTCTATCATACATTTATAATGCAAGTCACAAGCACCTGGAATCAAAGATTTGTTTGTAAATACAAAATACTGTTTTGACTTGCCATACATTCATTAGATAACAAATAGGATGAATGTCCAGCACATTTAAAAGATACATCAAGCGGTAAAACCTTGCACATTTCAGTTTCAATATTTATGATGATTATTTGGTTAATGCCATCTTAACATTCATCAGTGATACCAACTATAACAAACAACCGATTTTCAAGACATACACAACTATGGAATGAAATACCACTACAAATAGGATTACATATTATTGTGTCCATCTGAAATACACTATCAGGAAGACATTTTAAAATCTCAACTTCAGTACATGGTATACGGGATATCCCATTACCATTTTTGTTACACCACCAATAAATACAATTGAAAAAAGTGTACCATTGGCAGTCAACAGATTGGAAGAATGGCATGCCTTGGGAACTAATTGAATACTATCAATCAATTGCCATGATAGACTATCAAGACTAAACGAATATAAAAAAAAAAAAAAACATCAGTAGTCTCATTTTTAAAAGGAGAAGATTTCACACTTGAAATATTTGATTTTTGAAAACATAATTCCTCCAAACATAACAGCATGACTATTGTTTAATAAAGTTAATGTGTGACCACATCTGGAAGAGGCACTAAGCAAACCATCTGTTGCTTGCTAATACTGTGAGTACTGTTAGGTTGGATAATTTCAACATCCATTTTATCTTTTTCTTTTAATGTTAATAAAAACAGCTCATTTGTCATGACATATCCGTCCAAATCCACCACCCCCCCAACCAAACTTTTTATTCATGTCTTCACGAAAAACAACAGGAGAACTCTGTAATGCTGGAAATATACTTCCATATTGTTTTAGTTTAATTACATTTTCGATACTGATATCATCATCTTCGATTTCATAATTTATTTTAGAAACAGAACTTGAAGAAGTTCATGTTGATTCTTCCGTTCTCCTGGCACCACCAAATACGAGTACAGAGGCATTTGATATTTTACAAGTAACATGTCCCTCCGGTGGAAAAAATTCCGAGTTTGATAAGTCAATGTCATGTTTTTTCGTGTAATTTTCATTTTAACATCTGAGGAATAAGATTTGAATGGAAGTACTTTTTTTCTAAAAACTCATAATTTCAACACATTAATATTTAACAGTAAGTAAATAACATGCATATGCAATTATATACTGCACCATGCACCATCACCAAAGCATATCTGAAATGTAGCAACAAGCATGCAGATTGAATGAACCGAAAGACAAAGCGATTTTTTTTTCATTTATAAAAACTCTGTTATATTAGTTTTCTGATAACTAACTTATAGTCAATTGGAAAACCATTGCATTTGAACACTTCATGTGTGATAACATGACACTGCACCTCAGTGGCTTACAATTATTTACATAATTAAAATGTTAAATTTTAAGCTACATCTCGAATGATTTTATTGGCCGGGTTGCACGGAGTGCAAATCCGGGTTATAGTATGGTGAATGTCGGGCGGGCGGGGAAAATGGGATGCTGATTTTGTGAAATCAACTCCTCCTACAGTTTTCAACCTACATTTTTGAAACTTCGCAAAATGTTTCTATATATATTGTAGATGTGCACCTTCCTTTTTGGAATTATTTTGAAATTTTTTTTCCTGTTTTTACGGACTTTGGAACTTAGTCATTTTTTATTGACATTTTCAACAAAGGGTACCTATTTTGTGAAATCAACTCCTCCTACAGTTTTCAACCTACAATTTTGAAACTTCACAAAATGTTTCTATATATATTGTAGATGTGCACCTCCCTTTTTGGAGTTATTTTGAAAATTTTGTCCTGTTTTTACGGACTCGACATTTTCAACAAAGGGTACCTATTTTGTGAAATTAACTCCTCCTACAGTTTTCAACCTACAATTTTGAAACTTCACAAAATGTTTCTATATATATTGTAGATGTGCACCTCTCTTTTTTTTGGAATTATTTTGAAAATTTTTTCCTGCATTTACGGACTTTGGAACTTAGTCATTTTTTATCGACATTTTCAACAAAGGGTACCTATTTTGTGAAATCAACTCCTCCTTCAGTTTTCAACCTGAAATTTTGAAACTTCACAAAATGTTTTTATATAGATTGTAGATGTGCACCTCTCTTTTTGGAATTATTTTGAAAATTTTTTCCTGTTTTTAGGGACTTTGGAACTTAGTAATTTTTTATCGTCACTTTCAATAAAGGGTACCTATTTTGTGAAAGCAACTCCTCCTACAGTTTTCAACCTACATTTTTGAAACTTCACAAAGTGTTTCTATATATATTGTAGATGTGCACCTCCCTTTTTGGAATAATTTTGAATTTTTTTTTTCTGTTTTTACGGACTTTGGAACTTAGTCATTTTTATCGACACTTTCAATAAAGGGTACCTATTTTGTGAAATCAACTCCTCCTACAGTTTTCAACTTATATTTTTTGAAACCTCGTAAAATGTTTCTATATATATTGTAGATGTGCACCACCCTTTTTGGAAGTATTTTGAAATTTTTTCCCTGTTTTTCACAGACCCATTAGGGAACCTAAAAAACAACACTTTATAGCTAGAAGCACCTAAACGCAACCCGGCCATTTGATTCTTTTACCCATTTTTTTATTGAACCTTTATTCGCATAAATAAACCCTAAAGGGTTAAAGCAAAGACATAAAATATACAATGACATACAGCGAATGTAAAAATGTCCACAACACATAATAAGAATCTTATAATTGATATCTGCCCCCCCCCCCCCCAAGGCGCGTGGTAAACATGCAAGTACTATGGACAATATCCTTGTATAAGGTTTTATGACCATTTTGAAATTTTGTCATTGTGTATCATAGAAATGACTGCTTCTAACCCCTTAAAATATGGCTTCATTCTGTGTTTTGCAGTCATGGATACATGACCTTAGTAATGGATTTTGGCATTCTGTTTGTTTACATGCATATTTTGGACTTCCTTGTGATAATTGTTGGATTATGGCTTCTATATTATTTGATTCTCATGATGTGGATGAGAATTTACTACTTTAAAAGCACAAAATTTACTGTTTGTGTAAATTGGCCATTGGGCATTTTCGTATTTTTACGCATCTAAATTAAAGAAACTAGACATTTTGGAATATATACAAATCTGATTATTTCAACTACCGATATTTCAATAATACTGTTTCACTATAGAGTGTATGAAACATGTGAAACATAATAAATAATCGGACTTTTGCTGCATATTTGCAGTTGGTGCAACTACCTTCTCTTTTTTTACATATTCACAAAAAGTTGCGAGAGTTATCGTTCTTAGTACGGAGTTATGGTTCTTTTCAAGGAGACAGGTCATGAAGGACATATTTGTTACTGATTTTTGAGGCACTCGATTTCGTTGAAGTAAATTTCTTGCTGAACTCCCTTAAAACTTAAGATTCTCAATATAAATCTACACATGATTCAGTTGTATTTGACTTCGTCGATACTTTGACATTATAAATTGCTTTAGTGTCCATATTGCGGTTACTAATCTTTTCCATGTAAACAATTTGCCTAAATGATTTGTTGAGTGCAGTTTTGCCAACTGGTCTTATTCCATTGCCTGAATCTGGTTTAATGATTTCAAAGTTTACCGGGATTTCTGGTTAAGTGAATATTGGATCGTCTTAATGATACCTAAAAGTTTGTATGAATTGACAGGCCCATTTGCTTGATTTACTAGGTGACTATTTGTAGACATGTAGTTCCATTGTTCTGAAGATGATAATTGTTTTCAGTATAGAAATAAATCGTCTAGTTTTATTCTTTATGTATCCGAGAACAACTAGGTTATCGAATAAACAGCCGCCGTGCGCGGTCCCGGCTGAAGAATAGGCCCGCAGCATCCTCTGAGCTTGGAGTATGAGCCATCCTAACAGAGGACCCCGAGGGAACCCCGGGATATAGAAATAGGACCCAGTATCTCCGGCTTGCGGGGTGTGACCCCTCCTAAACGGAGGCTGACCCCGAGGGTCCCGGGATATAGAAATAGGACCCATTCCGTGGTTGTGCGGGATTAATAAATACACAACCCATCTTTCGGATGGGATGTAAACTCAGGTCCACGTGTTGGAAGAAATGCCACGCTTCCTGCACGTTAAAGAACCCTTGTAGCAAGCTCCTTTTGGGGTGGTCCGTAGGTGATCGGCTACAAGGCTAAATTCCCCGCCCTTGACGATTTCACCCTACTTTTCAGTGGCAGTCAGAATTTCCCGTCCCATAGCCATTTCCATACCCCAAAGTGATTATTTATCAACAAACTTGTTCTCGTCTTGATATAGCTGAAATATTGCTGAGTAGACGTTAAACAATATTCAATCAATCAATCAATCGAATAAACTGATACGTGTTATTGCTCAAGTACGAAGCTAGCAACCTCCACAGCTAAAACATTTGCATAAAATCCAGCTTTTGGAAGGTATATCAATTTGATGGAGCTATTTTAGCTTCAATGATAAATCCCTGTCGGCCCTATTCACCTGAGTTCGAAATTCTACTAAATTATTGTTGAGAAACCCCTTTCTTATTGTCCTTAAAGAGTATTTTTGTTAAGTAATTGCAGTGTTCTTCATTGACTTGAATTAAAAAAAAAGAACCGTTCCATGTCAATCGTAAGTGCAACCTCCTATTATCTAAATTTAAGTATGACTCCTATCAAACTTTATTTTAGATCAAATCAAGTGAGTAAAATATTATTCAATGTTGTTCTTTTTAACTGAGCTGAAAAACATAACCCGGTTTCTTTTGATAATAAACACCAGAAAATTGGCGAGTACCAGCTTATTTCTCCTTATTCAATTTTAAGGAAAATATCATTGAATTTATTTTCTACTGACACAAGCAGAAAGCTATCAATGCAGTCTTGTATGAGGTGAGAACTGCTGAAAACAACTTATTAGAGCACCATTTAAGACTCATTGTCTCCAAATTTGGTTCTTATTTGTTATGTTGCATCTGAGCAACCTGTATGTAATTCGGAAAGTCAACTATGTTAGCCAACCTTGGTAGGGTTCTAGACCTTTTGGAAAGGTAATAACAAAAGGGCAAATTTGATTGATCCCAGCTTTTCATAGCATATCCTTGAATATCAAGCTGACGAAAGGGGGAGCAATTGCAAAGCCAACTATGCAGTAAAAATGGCCAACGGAAGCCAAGTAGAATTGGCCAAAATGAAACCATAATAAATCACAAACTATCGAGGTTACTTTTCATTTTGTTTCTGCATATGCGCATTTCGACATCTTATAACTCTTCAGTGCAGATAAAATTTGGAAGTCCATTAATCGAAATATGTGTAAAGCTGATAGAGAACAAAAGGCCAATATGATCTAAATAGAAAAGCCAAAATTCAGCTAAGGACAGAGCTATGCATGAGGGAGATACTCCTTAATTTTAAACAAATTTTTGTAAAATATGGATATTGCAAATTTCAAAATAAAATCAGTTCTCGGGCACTGACTACTGGTTTGGTCAATACCCTCGGGGACTAACAGTCCACTAGTAGAGTCAGCGTCCCAGTGGTAATTACATTATAAATGTATTCAAACCATTTCAGAGTCACCCTTGTACAAGTAATTTGAATTATTTTATTTCTAAGAAATGTTGAAAAGACGTTTAAAAGTAAGCCCATGGTAAAACATATGGTAAAGTGTGGATCGTAATTTGTAAACTTAGCCGTATTTCTTTTCTGTCTTGTCTGCTAAAGTCGTGCAGATTGAGAGAATAAAGGAGTAGGTGTGGTAAGGGCCTTATTTGGCCTAAAAAATAAGATTGCTTAAATTCGCAATATGTTTTGTTGAAATGTTCTATGGATACGTGTTAACAGGAAGATAACTCAAGTTTTGATGTACGATTACAGAGTTTTTCGGTATGAAAAATGAGACAAATTGCACATTTTTCTTAAGAGGAAACATAGATCCCATGCAAGAACCACAAAAATATTTATTTGGGAGGTCTAAGGCATCTGGTAAATTATCTAATTGGTTCTTGAATGCGCTCTACATTTCCAAGTAGGAAAACCGTTCGAAAATATGCCCAATTTCTTCTATTTCTATGAAAACGTTCAAAAGTAGCTTTAACATGACGTCTGAATTGTACTCACTGTGACGTCATTGGATTTAAATTTTGTATTTTTTTTTCTTTAGTGGGATCTGAACTTTCAAACGAATATCAATGAAAATATTCAGGTGCGAAATTCAGGGCCAAATCACCCCCTTATCGCACCTTGTACTTAAAATTGAGACCCTATTCAAACAGCAATTTATGTGCAAATATAATAAAATATTAAAACCAACAATATTTTGACAAAGTCTTTGTCCAATATTCTCAATTAGTTACTAATTTAATTAGTATTGACAGGTCACTGTTCAACAGAAAATGATGTTGGCTCAATATTGTTACATTTTAAATCTACACATTACCGTTACTTTCCTCTGTCGATATAAGAATAATTTAATCGTTGACTTCCTTAAACCTTGAAAGATTTAATTTTTATCAATAATTATTCATTCCTTTAGTCTTTATGGGTTATAGAGATCAATCAAATCAGCCTGTTTCTGTTTCTTTTATAAGGTTAGTGATTGGAGTTTAGTGAAATAATGAAATAACTTGACGGAAATTATGTTGATTAGGTGGTGTTCTGAATTCCAGTTTATCAACATGTGATAAGAAATACTGCTCTTGTTATTTTTATCTTTAAGTCACCTTAATCCCGTTAATTTATATCTTGAAAACCTTATTGAAATAAAGAAATTTAATGATGTCAACACGAAATTTTATGCAAAAGTTAGGCAGTTATTATTTTAATGACCATGTTAGATGTGTATCTGACAGAAACAAAGCTTTAAAAACAAAAAGACAAATAGTAAGGAAATGTATACACTCTTAAAAGAAACTATTGTTCCATACCTAGAATCGTGTACCTGTAAAATATACCTCATGTATTATCAATAGTAAATAAAAACAGTAAGCTTATGAAAAGTCATGCTTAACTATACCATGGTAATGCGTATTAAAATACATCCAGACAGCCATAGCATTACTACTTGTATCAACACAATTATGTAAGATTAATATATGTATTAAGACGGATATTAAAAATACTGATGGCTATTTCAAACTATGATTTTCTTGTGTACCAATGTGCAAATTTAGGGAAAAGGTCATTTCGTTACCTACATATAAAAATTTCGTCGTCGTTTTTTTTTATTACTTTTTTTAAAGAAAGTAATATTACATTCTTCCATTTTGGTTTTTAAAAGTTTTTCAAAGCATCTAAAACACGAAAAGAATGTCATTTCCATTAACAAACTTTAAAGTGTAATGTTCATCTGACATCCCCAAATTACTAACAACTGTCACTGAAATCTGATTTGATAAAATCGTTTCATTAAGGTTAATGGACAGCTGTCACGTGATCAAATCATAAAAATGGCGGGAAAAATTTTCAAAATGCTCAGAATAGTTTGAAATTTGACAAGAAGGTTAGTTAGCATGTGTAGAAGCGAGTGTTGGTATTAAAAATATGCAATAACAAAATACCGACGTAACTATTAATTTATTTTCTGCATATGCGCATTTCGACAACTTCTCATCAGTGCAGATAAAACCAAATTTTGGAAGTCCAAACGTGTAAAAGCTGAGGGAGAACAAATAACCAAAAGGATCTAAATAGAAAAGCCGAAGTTCAGCTCAGGACAGAGCTATGCATGAGGGAGATACTCCTTAGTTTTAAACAAAATTTTGTAAAATTTAGATATTTCAAGGTTTAATAAAATCGGTTTTCGGGTCAGCACCGAAGTACTGACTACTGGGTTGGTGAATACCCTCAGGGACTAACAGTCCCCCAGAAGAGGCATCGGCCCAGTGGTAATAAATAACAAAATACCGACGTAACTATTAATTTTTACATCGGCCCAGTGGTAATAAATAACACAAAACCGACGTAACTATTAATTTTTACATAAAAATGACGACCGTTGCTATGGGATCAGAAAATAGCGGGAAAATTTTAAATTGCTCCAAATTGTATGAAATTTGACAGGAAGGTGTATTACCTTGTGTAGAAACAAGTTTTGGTTTTTTAAATATCAAAATGGCGACCGTTACCATGGAAACAGAAAAATGGCGGGAAAAATTCAAATTGCTCCGAATGGGATGAAAAAGGGGATGTCATTTTGATACAAGGTGAGAAAAAGAAAAATAAATAAAATAACAAAATAAAAAGGGTGAAGAGGGGAAAGTTACTGTAAAAACTAAGAAAAAATTGAGAGATAGTTGTGAAAAAGTAGGTAATGCACACAAAGGAATAAAAAAGGGAAAATAATTACATAATAAAACACGAAAATTGTGGGGAGAGGGCAATCACCCTAGAAAAAACAAAAGCTATCTCTCCTTCAAACAATTAACGCAGAAATGATAGAAATACTCCGAGAACAAGCGAATGAAGAAGTTTGGAACAAGAAAAATGTGAAATATCAACTCCTTCAAATAATAAATTTTATCCAAAATATCCCTATATACAGCATATTGGGTCACTCTCGGTCAAAATGGTGGCCAACAGGAAATAAACACTTCTTCCGGTACCACATGCGCGCTCCTTTTTCTCTCTAAAAGCCTCCGGGGGGACGTGTCGAACTATCATATTGCAGTTCCCCCCCCCCTGCTAAATTTCCCCCATTAATTTAATTTAAATATGAATTTCAATATTCATGATTAGTTGGCAAAGTATTACTGTACAAAATGCATACCTGCCAACAATCCTATTCCAGTTTATGGAGCTTTCCACATAAGAACATTTATTTATAGAGAACTTATTTATTCCCTGCATAGCAAAAATGATTGGTATATTGCATGATCATGGATCTTTGAAAAATACTGTGAAAGTACAATTGTTCGTGAGGTTCCAATTTT
Source organism: Modiolus philippinarum (assembly GCA_002080025.1). Taxonomy (NCBI): domain Eukaryota; kingdom Metazoa; phylum Mollusca; class Bivalvia; order Mytilida; family Modiolidae; genus Modiolus; species Modiolus philippinarum. Next base: position 42,091 of record MJUU01020253.1, read on the forward strand.
CGTGGATTTCGTGGTTCGCTTAAACCACGAAATTAAGTTCCCAACGAAATGCATGTTTCCCTGGAGTTGTAATGCACAAATTTAAGAACCCACGAAATAGTGATATTGATGAAAACCACTAAAATTGGTGTCCACGAATAAAAGTACTTCCACAGTAACTTAAATTCGAATCCCCCTTTATGGGTTTATTCCATGATTGGAGTTGTCTCGGGATCCATCCCCCATTGAGGATTTTCAAAAAGATGTGAAAATAGCATGCAATAATTCTAATTAATTGTCTAAATAAAAAATGAAATGGTATGTAGTAATTGCATGTGCGACAAAGTTTCAACAAATACAGGGTAAAACCATTTATAGAACAATGCTTTCATTGTTGTTCTGCATCTTGAATTGACCATGAGGCCATCAGCAATGACCTGCGCGCACACCTCAAAGAAAAATCAAGACGGCCCTAGCACCAGTTTGAGCGGAACTGCACATTTTTGAACAATATTTAAGGAATTATATAATTTTCGTCTATAAACTCTGATAAAAACCTTTTCCTATTACATTTATTTCATTAAAATGAAGTTTAAATAGTTTGGCTTTGCTTGAACTTGGTTTTCGAACCACTAAGCCTTGTTAGCCTTCGTTGCTGCAATTAACCTTGCTTTAAAATATTTCGCCTTTAGGGGGCAAACATACACACACAGAAATAAGTAGACGAACCAGACAAATGTTATGATCCGAAATCTATATTATTGAGACCTTGAACATGTATTAGGATTTACCAATTATGTGAGAATTTTTTTTATTAGCGTTTTGATTGAAAGACAAGTTCAAGTAAAACTTGCTTCTGCAGTTTAAGCAATGAAACCTTATCACATCCCTGCATCGTGTAGGGGTAGGGGAAAACGAATCGTGATCGTGTTGGGATGGGGGAAAACGAACAGTGATGATGATAAAGTCGAGAATACTATCGACGACGTCGGTGGAAAAACTGGCTCATATCATCAATAAGGGATAAACTGGACTGATACAGTTTTTCTTCTGGAAAGTTTTCGTTTCTTCTGGAAAGTTTTCGTGCCTATTTCCCGGCGGAAATTTAGTATAAATCCAGAATTTTCAAACCGGAAAGACTAGCATGGAGAAAATGGCTTTATGACACCGGACTTGGTACCGAAACTAGCAACAACCAGCTGTAGGGTTAATCCGGTTTACGGATTCCCTACAATCAATGCTAATTCCTCTGTGGATTGAGCTTAGCAGTGGAATATTACCCATGGAAGATCAAGGCACGTTGCGTGATCTAAAGAGAAGGGTTAATTTTTGTCAGAAAATACCTAATGGCACTTTGAAAGTATATTCAAATGTTGGCACCTCTGAAATAAAGCATATATTTCTTGACCGCATGCAACAAAGAGGAACTCACCCTCAATTAAATGATCGGGATGTCTTTCGCTCGTGTTAAAATCAACATCTTTTTTTTCGTGTTTCAATTCGAGAAATATGGTAAGATCATAACAGGTATTGATGGCTTCGATCTGATTGCATGCCATTGCTTGTTATTCGGAAGAAAGAAGGTGCTTTCGACATTTCATTTTTATGATTCAAAGTGATGTAAATGACGTCTTAAAAGTTGCACTTGATTCAGAGATCATATAATTTATAAAACAGAAGAAATGAGGACAGCTGTCACGTGATCAAACCATACAAATGGCGGGAAAAAATTTAAAATGCTCAGAATGGTATGAATTTGACAGGAAGATTATTTTGCATGTGTAGAAGCGAGTTTTTGTATTAAAAATATAAAAATGGCGACCGTTGCTATGGGAACAGAAAATGGCGGGAAAATTTAAAATTGCTCCAAATTGTATGAAATTTGACAGGAAGGTGTCTTAGGTTGTGTAGAAACAAGTTTCAGTTGGTAATGGGTCTGGAGCTGGCATGTCAGTTAACTGCTAGTAGTCTCTTGTGATTTCATGTTTATGTCCGTATATTTAGTTCTTTCAGTTTCATTTTTCACAGTTGACTCAGTCCTGTTGCCAACTGAATTTTACTGTTGTTACGATCGTTTTTTTATTGATCACATTGGCTATAGGGGGAAGGTTTGGGCCCAATAAAACTAGTTTAACCCGCCGCAGCAGGTTTGCGCCTGTCCTAAGTCAGGAAATTTATTAAGCCTTTGTGTGTCTTGTCTGTTTTCTAGTTAGTTCACTTTATGTCTATCGGAGTCTAGGAAGATGCTTATTTCGCTGAACTTGATTACTCTTTTATTTAGGGGCCAACTCCGACCTACCGTTGGGTGTGGGGTTTCCTCACCGTTCATTGAAGATCTTATGGTGGCTTTGAGTTGTTATTGCTCCCCTTAGGGTCGTTGTCTCTTTGACACATTCCCCGTTTCCCTTCTTTTTCTTATTTAGTTTTTTTTTTAAATATCAAAATGGCGACCGTTGCCATTGAAACCGAAAAATGGCGGGAAAAATTCAAATTGCTCCGAATGGGATGAAAAAAGGGAGGTCATCTTGAAACAAGGTGAGAAAAAGAAAAATAAATAAAAATAACAAAGTAAAAAGGATGAAGAGGGGAAAGTAACTGTTTAAACCCTTAAAAAAATGAGTGTTGGTTGTGAAAAAGTAGATAATGCACACAAAGGAATAAGAAAAGGGAAAATAATGATATAATAGAACACGAAAATTGTAGGGAGAGGGCAATCACCCTGGAAAAAACAAAAGCTATCTCTCCTCCAAACAATTAATGCAGAAATGATAGAAATACTCCGAGAACAAGCGAATGCTGATTTCCGAAGAAGTTTGGAACAAGAAAATATGAGAAATATCAACTCCTTCAAATTATCAACTTTATCCCTATATACAGCATATTAGGTCACTCCCGGTTAAAATGGTGGCAACAGGAAATAAACGCTACTCCCTTTTTGTCTCTAAAGGACTCCGCGGGGACGTGTCGAACTATCATACAATATATCACGAAATAAGAATTTGTACATGACAACCTTTTTTGTATTTATGTATAACAGTAGGCAAGAAAGTTTTAACTTCAGATTTGGCATGTGCAACCTACAACTTCCTGTTCTGGTCATGTGACGAACGTATACACTCTCATGACTATGGTAGTTTGATTTTGGTGCTACAAGCACTGCCGATGACATCACTTTCGGTGTTTTTACTATTGACGGCAAAAATTTTTTAAGGGAGGAGTTCAATATTGTCAACTTTGAATGTTTGTAGGTCTCTTAAAAGCCTGGTTTGCTATACTGATTTTTTAATATATTATTGTGATGATTTCAAATAATTAAGTTTAGGGATAATTGTAGGAATTTTGAAGCTACGACGTGGCAAGATCGAAGTATATTCTATATTATCACATATTCAATAGTCACCGCTTAAACCATTGATGGTTACTTTCCCCTACAAATAACATGCACATTACAGTCTGTCCTACTAAATCCCTGTTATTAATACCCATTTACAACAAGGGGCAGGTAACGCTTACCCATATATCTCTGGAGAAAAAGCCTGGTGGTTTGAAAATTTCACGCAACAACCATCTGCTATAGTACTACAATATATCAACAAACAAAGAAATTTAAAAGGTTTTTTTTTTTTTTTTTTTTTTTTTTTTTGTTTTTTTTATATTTATTTTCGGTACAGTGTCATCATTAACCTTATTATCACTAATGTAGTTAATAAGTATTTTAATAAGGCAAAGCTCTTGTATATTTTTTGTTTGAATTATTAGATACCAAGATTTTAAAGTAATGATAAACATGATACCATAATAGGAAATTGAACTTGTGTTATTCCTTTTTTCATTTCTCTGTCATACAGCTGTGATGTTTCTGTATCTTCAGATGTCGCATTTTTGGGGAATATTATATTTTAGACTCTCGTTTCGGTTCTCCCTTACTTTATACGTAACATAGATGTAGTATTGTTTGACATTAAGTAATAAATTACGCTTTAATCGGTGCTAAGTTCCGGCTTGAACTAACTATGAGGTATGTGAAAAACACATTGTTGGATGCATCATGGTGAATTCACGATGAAGAACAACATTCAAATCATTCTTTCATTGTTTTTTTTACAATGTATGTGTAGAAACTGTCTCATGTGAATTTACACCATGTACTTTGATTGTTTATTTATAAGAAAATTATACTTCGTGGTGTGGAGGTACAAAGGAAATATTGGTACAATACAAAGAGAAATAAAATCCCAGTTTTGTACGTGACACTGACTTGGCAAAACGGTGGTCAGATGACATACTATTCTAGTTGTAATTTAAGCATTTTTTCAGGGGTAGTTTGTTTTGTTATGTTTTTATTTGGTTTGTTTTTCTTTCGTCACATTTCAGTCAACTGTAATCATTTTTTTTCATTTAATCATATACTTTTTTTTATCATGTGCTGATAATCTATTGAACAAAAAGCAATTTCAGTTTATTATTTTCAAACACGAAACATAGCACACGAACTAAATTCACAAGGTCATCAAACATTCTAATAAAAAAAAAATGCATGTTAAACTTTTGCAAGCAATCAAATCACACAGTTGAATTCAAATTCAATGTACGTTAATTTTATAATACAAACTAAATTATAGAAAATCTTTTAAACTTTTTAATAAATAAGCTATAAAAATGATTCACATTTACAAAAAAGCTATTGAAATTGTATTTTTTTAAATTAAAAAGGTATAAAGTGGATAAAGTTGAACCATAACCTCTCAAGTGCTTGTATGGCTCACCTGCTCCGTTTGACATATACAGTCGAAATAACCTCAATGGTGAAGGGTTTTTTTTCGAGAATGTATTGTTAGACCTCAATATAATATGGCCAAATGTTTAACTATGTCTCCCGCTGTCAGCCATCTTGGATCTAATGTGATCCTACCACACATTTTCTAAAGTGTGCCAACAATTTACAATTGTGACCATTCGTAAGATGTGTTTTGCCTAAATATTAAATGCTCATTTTGAGATTTTCAAAGAATATTGCTATCTATAAGAATTTCATTGTCACTAAATTAGTATGCTTCATAATCCGTTTTTTTTTTTTAAGATTTTGACTAACTTATCTTGCATTCTTTGTCCAAAACTGATTAAATGATAGAAAAGTTGACTTTTACATTAATTAGCCAGATTTTAAGTTTGCAATAAGCTGTAAGTCAATATAAAAGCAAAGTCATCAGGTCCGTATTCATTTTGCAAACTAGGCAGTACTTATACCAATATGCAGAGCCACCATTGTGGGAAATCTGAAAAAAAATTTGAATATAATATTATATAACTGAAGACGAATGAAGTCTGCCAGTGAGGCCATAGATAAAATACAATGAGAAAAGTTTGGAAATTTCGACCTGAAATTCAATAAATCGGTTTAGTTATCATTTGGTCAAGGCCTCAAATTTTTCGAGGGTATCACAAGCCTAGTCTGCCAGTGTAAAAAATGTACTGCCACTTTGTTATGTTTTGAAAAAATAATTTCGTTAATTGAAATTGTCCTTTGATGAAACACAATAAAGTGCATAGTAACTAGATGCATTTGGATGTTGTTTTGGGGCTCCATTTTATCAGACATGCTGTCGAATATCGTCTTTTGTGGTGTACGATAAGGTAAAATATTTATGGCAATGTAACATCCCGAAAATAATTGATTTATTTTACCTTGTACGCTTCTATTGCTTGTTCCTATCATGGCAAATCAGATAACAAGGAGACTAGATTTTCGCCTCCTCTCCCAAGAAGCGGCTTTAATTTTGGTAAAACCTTCTGTTGGGTCGTTAAGTTTTGGGTTAACTCGTAAATAGTGCTATGCTGGTATGACGCTTGTGTATGCGTTTGTTATCGCCATGCTGACAAACGTTTCAACGATACACGATTATAAACAACAAATACCAAAAACCGATCGACGATTATAAAACACAAACATCAATTCACACGCTATGTATGTTTGGTACAAGTGCCTAAAATATAGTGAAAGTATAGGGTTTACAATATCATTACGACAATTCTTTGCACAAGGGAGAGATACTATTAATTTATAATAAACAGGATACAGCAAACACCTAAAATGGCCGGAAAGTACAATCACATGTCAAAATATACAAGCATATAAATAAAAAATTTTCTGTAATATTTACCCTACAAAAATATATGGATATTGGGAGCTCCTCTACATAACTACAGACAATAATTTTATTAAAGGAAAATAACTAAAAGCTCAAAAACGGCAACTTTTTTTTGTTGAAAAACTTATATTTGTACTAAACTTTTCATACGCAGTCAATATGTTCATATGGCATAAATAGTCTTAAAGACAGGGATATATATTTAAATATATATACAAATTTGCAGATGTAATAATGTTTGGCTGATCATAAGACGTAATATGAATTATTCACCAACCCTAGTATAATGTCTTACGGTATCATCCATTGGATAGGTATAGTATGCCGAGTTGTCACATAATTCAGAGGACTATAAAAAAAATAATAATTTTTGTGGCGGTATTCCGTATCGAAAGACATTGAATCCACCTGCTATATACCATACTTCATCGCAGCTGATCTGCATTGAACTCCTCTACATTATGTACTTCATTACAACCCTATATTTAACCTACCATGAGGTATCACCCGGTTACCGAAAGCTATATTTTTTACATAGCCTAGGCGGCCGAGTAGTCTAGGGTGGTGGACGAAGCATGGAGGCAGTTTTGCATGGATGATGTCACAACAGCGATGGTCCGACTCCCATATTCCGAGGGAATCCAAGCTGATACAAATTTCACAGATGTAATAATGTTGAGCTGATCAACATCCAGTTGCACTATTTCTAAAAACTGACACGAGCCATTTACATGATTGACCAATCTCGAACCGAGATCAAATTTACGCACATGTTATTTATCATTTCGATTACTTATTGATCAGGAGGTATTTAAATTTGCGAGAAATTAGAGAAATGTCCATAACGATAACTGTTAATTTATATTTTAGAAAATGCTGGTCATTCACATACATTGTAGAACGAACAAAATTTGTGAAAGTGTAAGAGAATAAAGTTTTGTAACAAGTCGATTCGGTTCTTATTTGACGGATAAAAACTATTTTTTAACGATTTATATGAAAGATATTTAAATTCTTGTCTATAAAATAAATACTTAGAAAAAAGCAGCATGCCGCCATTGCTGTCAAGGCGATGCACATGTATCTAGTTGTTACCACTGTTACCATGATTACCACTCCCAATCATGCCATTCCCTGAACTACCGCTGTTTATCCAACCTTTTCCACTATCAGCACTATTATTTTTCCCAACATTATGACTGCCAAGGCTTCCATTTTTCCAGTCTTCAGAATTGCTCCATAGGTTTCCATGGTTACCACTATTATTACTGCCGACGTCGCCATATATCCAATTCCCATTATTTCTCCAATTATTACCGCTGCTGTCATTATTGCTACTGCCTACACTTCCATTCGACCAGTTCCCAGTATTATGCCAGCCATTACCACTGTTGCCATAGTTATTGCTTCCAATGTCCCCCTGTCCGCTTCCGGTATTTGTCCATCCATTTCCACTATCACCATTGTTTCCACTACCTATATCTCTCTTGCGGATTTTCATACTACAATTCAAAGTATTAAAAGGATCAATGAATCATGCTATGAGATGTTGAAGAATGTCATTATCTGAAATGATAACGCACTTAACCGATTTTGTAAGTAGTTTACCTTACTTTGTTACATTTTATATAAATTTATGGAACTGCCTATATTTTCTTCTGACCTAAATTTTTAGATACCTTTAGCCAATTCTTGTTTTGATTTAGAAGTATTCCAACATCATTTTCACAAAACGTCTTCATTACTCAGCTTATTTTCTACCGTCAAGGGTGGCGAGTTCTACGCCACAAAAATTCTACAGGGATTCTGTTAAGACTTGGTTGCCATTTTATCTACAGACGTTTCATTTATTAGGATCAGACCCAACAAACAAGAAACAAGAAGAGGCATCCTGTACCTTAAGACGTTTTATGGTCGTCATCTTGATTTAACAGACCTATTAAGACATGCGAGTATCGACATCTTATTTACAGACGCATTACGGTCATTTTCATAATTTCTAACACACAAAACAAACATCTTTATTCATCTAAGTATTACCGCTGCTGTCATTATTGCTACTGCCTACACTTCCATTCTACCAATTCCCAGTATTATGCCAGCCATTACCACTGTTGCCATTGTTATTGCTTCCAATAACCATTTTGCTCCCCTTTGGGTCGTTGTATCTTTGACACATTCCCCGTTTCCCTTCTTTTTTTCTAATCTTTAAACTGGAGACATTTATTCTATTACGTTGTTCTCGATTCTTTTAGCTCGTGTCTTTGATGAGTTCTATAATGTTCTCGTATCTCAAATTTTAATATATTTTCTTGATAGGACTGGCCGCCGTGCGCGGTCCCGGCTGAAGAATAGGCCCGCAGCATCCTCTGAGCTTGGAGTATGAGCCATCCTAACAGAGGACCCCGAGGGAACCCCGGGATATAGAAATAGGACCCAGTATCTCCGGCTTGCGGGGTGTGACCCCTCCTAAACGGAGGCTGACCCCGAGGGTCCCGGGATATAGAAATAGGACCCATTCCGTGGTTGTGCGGGATTAATAAATACACAACCCATCTTTCGGATGGGATGTAAACTCAGGTCCACGTGTTGGAAGAAATGTCACGCTTCCTGCACGTTAAAGAACCCTTGTAGCAAGCTCTTTTTGGGGTGGTCCGTAGGTGATCGGCTACAGGGCTAAATTCCCCGCCCTTGACGATTTCACCCTACTTTTCCAGTGGCAGTCAGAATTTCCCGTCCCATGGCCATTTCCATACCCCAAAGTGATTATTTATCAACAAACTTGTTCTCGTCTTGATATAGCTGAAATATTGCTGAGTAGACGTTAAACAATATTCAATCAATCAATCAATCAATCTTGATAGGACTGGCGACGTATGATTTTGTTGCATAGTATTTTGCTTAATATAGTTGAATGTGATGATGATATTTTTTTTAGCACGGGTACAAATTTTTAATCGGAAACTTGTTTAACTTTTTTTTTGATCGATTGTCACATTGTTATCGGTTCTTGTATTTTATTGTAATCATTTTATGTAGGTAAACCACACTTTGTTGACAGCTACGATATGCAGAGGAAGTTTTAATACGAAAATTTGAACAATTGTTTTATACATTTTGATTTTTATAAAAACATTTAAATGGAGAGTATATCTGAAAAAGGTTGTTAACAGTTTAAAACGACCAGTCAATCAACGGAGTGAAAAAAAAATTCAATGAAAAGGTATCGAGACAACATCCACATTTCAAATGTCATAATCCCGCCGTGCGCGGTCCCGGCTTATGAATAGGCCCGCAGCATCCTCTGAGCTTGGAGTATGAGTCTTCCTAACAGAGGACCCCGAGGGAACCCCGGGATATAGAATTAGGACCTAGTATCTCCGGCTTGCGGGGTGTGACCCCTCCTAAACGGAGGCTGACCCCGAGGGTCCCGGGATATAGAAATAGGACCCATTCCGTGGTTGTGCGGGATTAATAAATACACAAACCATCTTTCGGATGGGATGTAAACTCAGGTCCACGTGTTGGAAGAAATGCTACGCTTCCTGCACGTTTAAGAACCCTTGTAGCAAGCTCTTTTTGAGGTGGTCCGTAGGTGATCGGCTACAACGCTAAATTCCCCGCCCTTTTCGATTTCACCCTACTTTTCCAGTGGCAGTCAGAATTTTCCGTCCCATGGCCCTTTCCATACCCCTAAGTGGTTATTTATTAACAAACTTGTTCTCGTCTTGATATAGCTGAAATATTGCTGAGTAGACGTTAAACAATATTCAATCAATCAATCAATCAATCAACCAAAGTCATAATCAAAATACAAAAATACCGAAGTTCCAGAAAAAACAGTAAATTTCGTTATGCTGTACACGTGTTTCAAGGAGTTACCTCTCACCAGAAGCATTAAAATCAAACAATATGGTAAGCCATCATCAAAAAGTAGTCAACAAAGAGGTACTCGTATACCAAATAACATCGAAATAGGTACGAAGGACATATACCGAGTGCCATACAAGGAATGAAGCCTTAGTATTTTAAAGGGGTTTGGATTTTGATAAAAATAGTAAATTTCTATAAAACGCAAGGTAATTTTTGTCATGTCAGACAAGTCTGACTATTGTGCTGACAAATACCCTCGGGGACCTCTGGTCCACCAGCAGTAGCACCGACCCATCCGTTTCAAAATACAAAAATACCGAAGTTCGAGAAAAAAAACAGAAAATTTCTATATGCTGTACACATGTTTCAAGGAGAAACCTCTCATCAGCAGCATTAAAATCAAATAATGCGGAAAGCCATAATCCAAAAGTTGTCAAATAAATTATATACACATGTAAATGTATGTGACAATATTGTAAGAAACTATGAAACAAAACCAACACCAAAAGCTCTTAGTCTAAATGCATTACGTGATATCTGTTGCTGTGTCTGCTTCTGATTGTCCCTCTACCACAGGCTGTACCTAATCAACAAAAATATTGTGTCAGAAAGAAAAATTCCTCTTCTTCATATACTTTGAAGAATTATCATACCTTGAGACATAGTCTTAACGACTATTTGGACAGAAAATAGATCACTTCTAACAGCAGAGAATTAAGTTACCTTTTCTTTTTCAGTTTAAAATTTTCCGAATGCATGAATTTGCCCAGAAATTTCACAAGCAATTTTGGCGTTTGAGACAAAATACAAATGAAAAATCAGAGGTATATTTTCACATTATACAAGGTGTCTCAAGCCAGATTTATGGTATTTTTATTTTTTTTGGGTTCTTTTCTTTTCAGCAAACCCATAGAAGTATTTATCAGAAATTAATCAAAATCAATTTCCCAGTTTCCATCGACTAAAAATATTAAACTCATTCATTTAAATCTGGCGAAACCTCCTTGTACCGGTAGAGTCAGTGTCACCAATACCGTACATTTTGGCTCCTCAAAGTGATGTAAATTCAACAGCTTTGTAACCTTCCAATTATGTTAAATACAAAGGGATCCATCCATATGCACCACTTGTTGCTGGTTGTTCGAACAAAAGAAAGTTAATAGCCCCATCGAAACAAAAAAATTGTCTCCACTCAATTTTTGAAGATTGCTGTATCTTAGAAACCTTAAACAGGCTACACATATTGATTAAAAACCAATAATTAAATATGTACTTTCATGACATATTAGATCATTCACTTTTGGTGTTTTCTGTATATGATGTGTTTTGGCAGTTCTAACGTGTTTTTTAAGTGCAAAGCTGAATTTAAGTATAGAAAACATAGCTTGGGTGCAGTCCGAATTTGTGGGCGGAAAAATTAATCTTAAGTTTTAAGGAAATATCAAAAGATATTACAGTCTATTAAGTTTTTAATGCTGCTGGCTGAAATACATAGGCTCTATACAGACAGAAGCTAGGTTTGTACAAATTAAATTGGGGTGCCCTAATATGTGCTCATTTTCGTATTT